>JAQFYJ010000636.1:0-12136 GCA_034694685.1 Isotoma anglicana | reverse complement strand
TACAAGACGTCAAAGAAACTTCGCAAATATTTACAAAATCGATTAAAATTACTTAGGTGCTGTAAGTTTTGGTAATACCAAGAAAAAGTTTGCATATGCTTCCTTGTTATAAAATTCGTTAATAGCCTATAGTAATGAAAATACACAACAGTACATGAGCATAATTTTGATAACGTAGCGTGCTATTAAATAGCATAAGCTGTGGGTGAATTAAAAATGGGCAATCAAATTTACTGGATTGCGTTTGTGATTGGTAAGGAAAATATTTAATTACAGACCGATTCAAAAATTATTCAAGCACTTTTATATTGTTTTTACATGTTTATTGTAGTGATTTCAGCATTGGACTTTAGCGTTGGCAAAAAAACTCGATATGCAGAATTGTCTGAATCGGAATCATTGGAGTCTCCATCGGGGGCGTTTCAGATCGCACAAGCAGTTAAAGGTAACAATGGTATGTGTAAGGTCAAAATTTGTTGAGAAAATTTTGAGCCTTTTTATTCATTGTAAATTATTTCAAATATTTCTAGGTATTCTGGGATATCAGGAAGCAATTTTGATGGGAGATCGTATCCGCGAGGAAGCATTAGACAGGAGAAAGCACTTGGGTAATTTTTCGTCTGTCTTACAAATCTTTTTTATAGACATATGTTTCAACTATCCAATAACAATTGAAAGATGGGCAGCTATTGAGCAAAAGAATTTTTTTAATTCTGATCTAGTTAATTTCTTTATCATTGCTGCTGATTCCAGTAACGCAGCATTTGCCTGAATTTATTAGGATTTTAAATTTGCAAATCAACTGAATATTAATGAGATTCTCATTTCTCATTCAATAAAAATACAATATAATTTGATCAAGTGCTTCTGGAATTTTGATAACGTTCGACGTTTACTTAATTTTGACAGAGGAACTTGGCCTCATCCCCGTTAATATGACTGACGCACAGAAATATGAAAGAAAAAATTATTACAAATTGAAGAGTTATAGAAAAAGGAAACCTGCTCATACACATCCAGTTAGAATAATTAAAGAACCTGTCTACGACGCAGAGGAATAAAAATAGAGAGTATTTTTTGAAAAAGCTCAAGCTGTAATGTCGTAAAACATTTAAAGCTTTAATCAACCTATATATTATGTGTACTATTACAATTTGGAATTTTTTATGTTAAAAATTTTGAAATATGATATTATTTACAAGTAATAAACACAAGTCTATATTTCGCTCAAAATCTGATGCCTGCTAACTATCGAAACCAAACAATGATTTATATGTCAAAGGTGCGGTAAAGTTTTAATAGTTTATTCAAATGTAAAAAATAATTAATACAATTGTTTGAGTGTACAGATATAAATATTATTTAACATGGAACAACTTTTAAAGAATGCATTATCACCTGCAGCATGTAAGTCTATTTGTTATGAATGACCCATAATTTGCAAAGTATGTCCGATGCAAACAATGCAAGACGTTCAATTAATGGCTTAATTTTGTTCTTAGTCTTAAATCGACTATGATTTTGAATTTAAAACGGATTAAAAGAAATGTACGTTTTGAAGTTTTATCTATTTTAAAAATCGGTTTGTACAGCCATTTTTCAAGAATTTGCAACATTTTTCAGGTACATATTTTACTTTCCTTAATTTTTATTGATGTATTCAAAGTTTTCAATTAATCTGTTTGATTTTTTCTGAAGTTTCAATATTTAAACTCCTCATTTTTCCATAACCTTTTATAATAATAAAGTCTCTTTCTGAAAGACTTACATTTAAGTTAAATAGGAGCTGGGTTAAAACACTGTCGTCATAATAATAGAAATTTATCGTGCTTGACAATAAACTAAACAATTGGGTTCAACAAACATTCGGAGTGTTGCTGGGAACAAACGGCAAATTCGAGTCTAAACTTAGCATAACTTCGTAGGCAAGATATATTATGTTCTCTTTGATACTTGAAACATTTATATTTACTTTCATTCATTTTTTTAAAATGCTTGTTTTTTAGGACAAAACGAATGGTTAATTTAAACAGGCCATAAATTACCAGAAGTTAAATCAATGAAGAGTTCTGATCATCTCATGAAATATACGTACGTCCTTTCCCATATTTAATTTTCAAAGAATTTTAAAGCTTAAGATTCAGTTTGGACTTGGACAATAAAACAGACACATTTAATAATAACAGGCATTAGTTTCCTTGTTTCAACACGATCTATTATAATTTTATTGTTTCTAGATTAAACTGAACTTCAATGTCTAGAAGCGATATATTAGTTTGTTGGTTCTCAATCAGCTTAATTGTTTTGCTAGGTATGAACTCTCTACTTTTTTATGCTTAATTATAATGTCTTAAAATTGATCAGATATAAACATGTTATAAAAATTTAATTCGATTGCAATTGCAGTTGCAGTACTAATTCATCCATCAACAACAACAGCTTCAGATACTGAAATAGGATACAGTTCCAAAAGATTGGGAGATCAAAACCAGTGGACAGGTCCTGAAACTAAATTCGTAGTTTGTAAAAATCGAACTGTCGATTATGATAAGCAGTATGGAGGTATGAGATATTGAAATTGGTCAAAATCAAAATCGAACCAGTTTCAAATTATAATCATTCATATTGCTGCTTTCAATACTTCATTTTCACAGAGGTGAAAGAAGTCAGCACTGAGAAACCGCTTAAAGCTACTGAATCAGGCGAAGAAGAGGCGAGTGATAACAATGATAAGAAACGAAAAAGAGAGTTAGGCATGTCCAAAGTCCAAACATTTTTAAAAATATAACATAATGCATACATTTAATATGCATGCACCTTTACACATTTTGGTACAAATATTGCAGTGGTTCCAGTTGGAAAATGTTTCTAAATCTAATGAAATGACTAGTAAAATATATCATTGATGGATCAAAAAATGTGGAAGAGTGCTTCCAATCAATAATATCATCGTAAAAATGTTCTTATCCTATATCAGATTATCTTAATCAACCTTGATCCGCAGCAAATCAAATAAATTCAACTATGTTTGTAAAAGAAAAAGCCATGTATTATTTTTTTCCCATTTTGAAAACAAATCGTTTAATTTAGTCTAGATAACGATGAATCAATTAATAGGTCAGAGTTGTACATACTTGTTTGTCATCCATTTATGAAAGCCTTGGTAATTTTAAGTTTACGTTTCCTGCAAATTCAATGGACCAGCCAGAGAATGCCCATTAGAGTTCATTGCATTGACACAATTCATTAGAAATTAGGTACGAAAGTAAAACAATTGCACTGCAATAGAACAGAGCATAGTTCAACTAGGACAGTTTGGATTCATGTCACCGTACATTGCATTTTTAGTTTGATGTACACGTCACCCGGAAACAAATTCAGGATACTTGTGACATTATAGCCAGACGAGGAATAGAATAATCTTCGATTGGTAAAACGTCTAACACATTAAATGCTATAAGAAAGTAACGGGTACACTTTTTACCAAGCTTTCTGTCAAGCAGGATCATCATGAGACTGCTACCCTTAGCCATACTTCTCTTTGTTTTCGTTTCCTCAGGTGAGATTCATTAAGGGTGCACTATTCACCTTTGTACTTTACACAAATTCTTTGCATTTAAAACATATGTCAATGTTTGAAATTCTGTTTTGCTTGCAGTTCTCTCTGAGGAAGTCGACAGGTCAAATGTGGATCTTAAAGAAATTGAGGATTCTGAAATCCACCCAGGTGAATATGTCATTTTTATTACTTTATTGGAAATTGGCCTTTAGAGATATTCTATAAGCGCCCAGCATAAAACTTAATTACCTGTTTGACTTTAGAAACTCGGGTGAAACGCGGTATCAAGTCACACCGTCGAAATCATTATGAAGACGAATCACTTGAAGATAGACCACGAAAAAGTAATTGCAATTTAAAAACTAAAGAATGACACTTTGGGCAACAATATATCATCACAATATTAATTATTCTACATGTGGTAATTTAGGGCATCATTCAAAGCGCAAGCATCATGGCGGCCAGGGCCGTTCTGTACCGGGCAAGAAGCTAGAAAAACGAGACTTTAGCTCGTCTTCATCATGGTCAAGTTCATCATCTTCCAAAGCTCCAAGGAAATCCAGCGCTGGTAGTTTTTTCCAATGGGACTTTGACATCAAAGAGGTTGCCAAAGCTGATGCTAACAAGCAATATAATATTATTAACACGGAGATTAACAAAATAATGGACATTGGAGGCAAAGTAGAAAGCCGGTTCCAAAAACAAAATCAGCAGTGGGAGCAAAATTCTCAGTCCGCACAACGTTTACAGGAACAAATGCAACAAAGGGCACAACAAAATATGCAGGCTTGGCAGCAATCACAGTCATCATCATCTTCATCACAGTCCTCATCGTCTCAATCTTCATCATCACAATTTTCATCTCAATCTCAATCAGGTGGTGGGGGTGGTGGAAGTGGAAGTGGAGGAGGTAGTGGTGGAGGAAGTGCAGGAGGATTTGGAGGAGGAAGTTCAGGAGGTAGCGGTGGAGAAAGTGCAGGAGGATTTGGAGGAGGAAGTTCTGGAGGTAGCGGTGGAGGAAGTGCAGGAGGATCTGGAGGAGGTAGTGGAGGTGGAAGTGCAGGTGGAAGTGCAGGAGGATTTGGAGGAGGAAGTTCAGGAGGTAGCGGTGGAGGAAGTGCAGGAGGATTTGGTGGAGGAAGTTCAGGAGGTAGCGGTGGAGGAAGTGCAGGAGGGTTTGGTGGAGGAAGTTCAGGAGGTAGCGGTGGAGGAAGTGCAGGAGGTAGCGGCGGTGGAAGTTCAGGAGGATACAGTGGAATATCTTCGTCCACCAGCCAAATGAAGATCACTGAGTTTCAGAAGAAACAAGAGCAATATACACAAAAGTTCCAGCAAGAATCACAAAAATTTCAACAAGCCGAATCATTTTATCAAGGTCAACAAAAGACTATTGAACAAAAAATTTTAGATCTTCAAAAGTTGTTGGAAGACTTGAAGAACCAAAATCAACAAGTTGTTTCACAACAAGAACAAAGCAAACTTGATCGAGAGAAAGCTGAGCAATACAAACGAGAATTCGAAGAAAAGCAAATGCTGACTATGCAGCAACTTCAAAATACGGTAATTGAAAGATCCCATTGTGCATTTAATTATTTTTTGAAAGATTAAATTCCAAATAGGATTAATGGATTGATTTTTTAAAAAATTTCAGCTTTATCAAGCCAAGAAGGATGAAGAGGCTTATAATTTCGTTCAAACCAAGCATACTCAGTGGCAACAGGGTTGGCAGGCACATCCGGTTGTAGGAACTGGAGGTAATACGAACCAATGGTCAAATTCCAATCGAAATCAGCAGAGCAGTTCTGGGTGGAATTCCGCTTCTGGAGGCCAAAGTCAACAGTCAAGTTCTGGAAGCCAAGGTAGTTGGGGCTCTGGAGGACAAGGCCAACAGTCGACTTCTGGTTCTGGAGGTCAAAGTGGTTGGGGTTCTGGAGGACAAGGTCAACAGTCGTCTTCTGGGTCTGGAGGTCAAAGTGGTTGGGGTTCTGGAGGACAAGGTCAACAGTCGTCTTCTGGGTCTGGACAAAGTTTCTCCTCTGGCAGTTCAAACTCCCAAAGTAATCAAAATCAAGGAGGTTGGAGTTCTAGTTCCGGAGGCCAGAGCCAACAGTCAACTTCTGGATCTGGAGGACAAGGTGGTGGGTGGGGCTCTGGAGGAGAAGGCCAACAATCCACTTCTGGTTCTGGAGGTGGGAGCCAACAATCGGGCTCTGGTTCTGGCTGGTCGTCAGGAGGCCAGAATCAACAATCAAGTTCTGCTGGTGGTGGAGGAGGAGGTTGGAGCTCTAGTTCAGGGTCTTCCGGTTCAAGCTCCCAAAGAGGTCAACAGAGTTCATCATCTAATTCAAACTTCAATCAAAATTCAGGCAGTGATATGAGTGGCGGTGGTGGTGGGTGGGGCTCTGGAGGAGAAGGCCAACAATCCACTTCTGGTTCTGGAGGTGGGAGCCAACAATCGGGCTCTGGTTCTGGATGGTCGTCTTCTTCTGGCTTAGCCTCTTCCAATTCAAATTCAGCTCAAGGGGGTTCAAGCCAAGGTTCAGGAAGTCAGAATCAACAATCAAGTTCTGGTGGTGGAGGAGGAGGTTGGAACTCTGGCTCAGGCTCTGCCGGTTCAAGCTCCCAAAGAGGTCAACAGAGTTCATCATCTAATTCAAACTTCAATCAAAATTCAGGCAGTGATATGAGTGGCGGTGGTGGGGGATGGGGTGCTGGTGGGTCAGGAGGACAAGGTTCAGGTGGGTTTGGGGGTGATGACTCACAAGGAAGTGGAGGTATGGATTCCGGTTCGGGTGGTAGTGGGGGAAGTAATGGGTTAGGAGAATATGGAGGAGGAAATGCTGGAGGTAGTGGAGGAAGCGCAGCAGGTTTTGGGGGAGGTAGTGGAGGAGCAGGGGGATTTGGTGATTCCGCCGGAGGATTTGGTGGAGGAAGTGCTGGTGGTAGTGGAGGAGGATTTGGTGGAGGAAGTGCTGGTGGTAGTGGAGGAGGATTCAGTGGAGGAATGTCGAGCAACTGGGAAGATCAATGGACAAACGCTGAGTCTTGGGAGCAAAACCACGAACAACAGTGGGGAAATTTCGAAAACTTTTTCACTAAATGGCAAAATTGGGCAAATGACCCCAATGCTGGTAATTATAAGCTGGCTAATCAAAGATGGGGTGCATTCGACAACGGCGAATTTAATGTTGAGAAACAAAGTGAAGAATACTTCGGACCCGATCATGTTAAAAATGACTGGAGATTTGGAAACTACACTACCAATGCTGGGTTCGGAGCGGCAGGTGCCGGTGGGTTTGGAGCTGGTGGGGCTGGGGGTTTTGGAGCTGGTGGGGCTGGTGGCAATGGAGCTGGTGGGTTTGGTGGGGGCGGAGAGGGGGGTTACGGAGGAGGTGGCGATGGAATGGGAGCGGGTGCTAATGGTGCTGAAAGTTCAGGGGGTGAAGGCTCTGATGGTCAAGGCGGTGGTGGTATGTATAGTTCTGGTGACCATTTCTGGAATTCCGTTGCTAGCGATTGGTTCAAGGAAATAAGTGCACAATTTAACGCAGTGTTAGCGGAATGGAGAGCGTACGAGGCTCAGCATAAGAAGAATAAGAAGAAGGACAATTCAATGAGTGGAGTAGATATTAATGCCCTTGAAAAATAAATGTGAATAGCAAGATTATCTAAAATATTGAAAAAATATACGTTGTCCTAAAAGATACATGACATGGATTTATATTTATTTATTTAATATCAATTACAATACCCAATTTGATTTTAATGTCCAATTTGTAAAATTTATCGACTTTTAGACATTATTGTTTTAATCAACTATTTATTTTAATTATTAAAATTTGCCCAATATTCTAACTGATTTATAATTTCTTTATTTGCATGCAGATTTTTTTAAATCAAATTAAATCTCGTCTGCCTTTAGTTATATTTCAAATATTGCAAATATTAATGTTTAAAGAATCTATTGGATCATTTAAATTAAAAAATCCATGCAACAAAGACTTTGAAATTTGCAATAAAAGTCATGGAGTTACGTATTATGGAACTATAAAACTCCTTTTAACTGTATTGAATATTTTAGATATTGCATGATAAACAATATCCTTGATGACGATAGATCCTACTACTGTATAGTTCAACAATTACAATCTTCATTAATCGTAAAGTGGGAACATCATTTTTATAATATTTTTTAAGTCCAAGAAGCTGATTTGACCCAATTTGTTTTATGCATTATGAATTGTAATCAACTTAAAATCGTATACTTTGTCAGTTTTTAAAAATTGTATGCATCGATTTAAAAAAAGATTAGTTATTAACTCATCATTACAATAAAAAATAATACCATAATGGGGGTACTCAATAATTATACCAATTTTAGCAAAGTCGAAAATATTATCATATCTTGTCGCTTTGATGCTTTGACCATTGACCTCGATCATCCTCTTGCTCAGCTTCGTCATCAGCGTCGTCTTCACTAAGATGTTCCAGGGCTAAAATAAACCAATAGATTTTCATTAAGGAAAAGAATAAAAGGAAAAAAATATATCCTTGAAGTCAGCAGCAAAGTCCAGTTTTTTTCGACAAAGAACAAAATCATAAAAAAAACTATTGTAAACATTAGTGTTAAAAAGAAGCGGAGCAAACCATTTAGAGTCATAAGAATGAATGGAAACGATTTTCTATCGTTTGAACCAATTTTTTATTGTTTGAATCGAATTTTTATCGTTTGAATTGAATTTGTATCGTTTGAATCGAATTTGTATCGTTTGAATTGTTGTTATGTCATTCAAAATTATTTTAGAAAAAAAAATTTTAATTTGAATTTTCGCGCCAGAATTTTAATTTTTTAAATGGTAGTCGTATTTGCATTTTCCATAGACCATATATACCAAGTTTCATGAAAATAGACCCATCCAATGAAAATAAATATTAAAATTTGAATTTTCGCGCCAATGGTGGAACATTTCAAATTTTAATTATCACTATTGTTTTACCCAAACCCTAAGCTTTTCGGCGATACCCCATTTGCCTATGTTAAAAAATTTCAGGGGGTGTGCCTTAAGATGGCCCCCCTTTGGAGTGGTCCTATAATGCCCATCTGGGTTTTTTGGGGTCCTTATAGATCATCTAAAGAGAGCAGTTGTGAAATCTTTGAAAGAGAGCGGTAGTGGAAGAGAAACAGTTTTAGAAAAAAAAAATTTCCCTATCTTTAATATTGGGTCGAAAATTTGAACTTTTTATTGTGACCTTGGGGCGGTCCTGCAGGGCCCATCTCCGAACTCATGAAAGCTATAGGGGTCTAGAACATGTGTACCAAGTTTCATTTCGATAGGTCAAACCGTTCTCGAACAAAGTGGGAGACGGACGGACAGACAGATGGACGCAGTGAAAACCATAAATGAGCTGACGCTCCGCTTCTTAATAATTGATAAAAGTCCCACAGTAGTCATTGAATGTAAAAAGGATAATAATAGGTATTAAAAAAGTCTTAAAAGCTGCATAGTGTTTCTTACTTCTAATGCGAGTAGCTGAAACGTAATTAAGAATATTTTCTGGATCATAGACATATTCGTCTGTCACTGATCCCTTAATGGATGAACGTCTCTTTCTCGTTTTGTTGTTTGGCACCGCATAGTGATACAACTTTAGTTGTTTTCGACATTTTCGTCCAGGGGGTGGTGTAGGAGGAGTTTCTGGAGGAAGAGACCCAGGACAGTACAGAGTGATAAGAAGGTCAATTATTTGTGGGACGAAGAGACAGAAGATTATGGAGCCGAATAATATAATTGCCAAGCTGGGAGAGTCCGGAAGACTTTCACCCTTTTCCAGTTCTAAACTGTAGTAGTAGGAATTTTTTCTATGAAGCTTATCTCGTACCTTTTTTAGAAATATTAATAGTGCATTAAGTTTGTCAATGTTGCATAATTTTTTGTAGTAATGTTGAGCATAAAATTTATGGGGAAGTTACTTCGTCTTTCTGCCAAACATCTTTCCAAGTTAGATTTTTGCACTCTGAAGTGTCATTTGGATCGTAACTTACCCATTCCTCAGCATAAAATGGAAAGTAAAGGTTTATACCTTCTTTTGAATTGGAGGGGGCAGGGCGTTTGTATGCAAAACGAACCATAGTTTATAAATATTTTTTCAAATATTGTTGTTCGGAAAGTTTGAAGTGACTGAAGGACCGGAATTTTAAAAGCATTTTATTGACGAACCGAAGCATTCATATATAAAATTATCTTATTTTTCTCTACCTTGTCTAATCGTCATAGGAAACTTTAATAATCTTTATGGTAGTTCAAAGTACTAAAGTAGATACAGTTATGAATTTAGATGCTATGGAATATGGAACATAAAAACTTATATGTGACCATAAAATGGCAAACTGAGGGCCCTTTACCCAAGGAAATTTACAACATGATAAAAATACTGTGATTTGATGCCATTAATACAACTGAATTCATGTATTGTTCATGTTTACAGTTTTAGTGTGAATTTTAGCTATGAGGGATTTGAAATCAATGCTCGCTAAACAAAATGTGTTTTCGTTTGCAATTCCTGGATCAAATCAATGTTACTCGTTTTATTTCATTAAGGTTTTACGACAGGTTATGTTTTCATAATTAGGACATTAATGTATGTTAACAATCGAGTTAACCTCAAAAACTATACTTCTGCAGGGAAAAATCAGGAATCCTTTTAGTTATTGCAAGTCAATAATTTATGTTAAGGAAGATTTTCTATAAAATTAAAAGTCACAAACGTGAGAAAACTCCGGTCAGATTAATTTAAAGTTGTGTATATATGTTCAATAAGCAATACTTAATTAATTTAGCTTAATTTACAAAAAAGCTTTTTCTCCACGCTTGTCCTATTTTATTGCTGTAGAAAAGTTGATTACACCTAGAAAATTTATTGCAGTGGAAGACTACGTGTGTTTCTTTACGGTCTTGCAAATGATACTCTTGCTGAGAGAGTTTTTGCATCAAGTTAAAAGTGATTGTTTCCAGAATTATTTGAAGCTATTATTTACATTTTCAAAGTTTTTCAGCAATTCTTAAACCACAATGCCGAGTTACCAGTCTCAAGGAAAGCTTATTGCTATTTTGGAATTAGTAAGTTTCATAGCGTTGTGAAAATTTACGTATTCAGTCTTCAAAAACGTCGGAATCTTTCTAAAAACGTTTTATATTTTTTAGATAATCTGTACCTGTGGATTAGTTGGTGTAATGGTAGCAGGAATAGTTTTTTCATCAAATAGAAATGAGCTTGTCAAAGATGAAGCCAAACTGGAGAAATATCCTCAGCTTAGAGAGTTTCTTGAAAGTAGTTGTGAGTAATTTCTAATATTCATTTTATTTAATTGTAGACTTAGGCAAAATTTTTGGCTTTTTTGTCAACTTTTAAAATATTTAACAAATTTCAGCATCAGAACAGGCTTTATATTTCATTGTCCCGGCTGCCTATTTAACTGCAGAACTTATCCTAGCTATAATTCTATACATGGGGGCTTCTGAAGTAATTAATTATTTTGTTAAAGTATTTGTAACATTTAATACATAAGGATTGATGTAAAATATCATTTTTACAATTTATAGAATAAGCATGGATTGCTAAAAGCTTGGATTACTTTAACAATCATCGTGTCAGTTGTAGGCTTGGTCTTTGCAGGATTTGGGATTATATCTACGAAGGAAAAAGTTGGACCAATTACCATTACAGCTTTTAGTGAGTTAAATCTAATTAGACTTTTAATAGTCCTTTTTATATACCGTTAATATTTCTTCTAATATTAAACATTTCATAATCGTTTTAAATTTTCATCAGGCTACCTTTTCACTGGATATTCCTTATGGGTTGGCTACTCGATTTCCAAAGAGTCAAAGATAGAAGTTATGAGTTAAACACTTTCTGCTTAAAAATAAGTAGCGTGTAATTTCTTTTCAGTCAGAAATGGGAATTTCATTAAACTCCATAGTTATTTTGTAATAAGCTATAAATTTAATTTAATTTTTTTTCCTATTTACTATAAATAAAAAAAATTTTTGCTTTGTAAAGTTTAAATAAATGGATTTCAATTCTTTACTAAAATTGAATTCACATCTTTGGTATATTTAACATGGACAAAAACAAAAGACCTATAAATCAAAAAGGAAAAGCATACTCTATATTTTCGGATAAGAAAGACGCAGATTCAGGTTTGTTTCAAAATTATTACACGCAGAAATAAATCGGTTAAAGTAAAGGGAATAATTTCATACATCTAAATCTGATGAAAAGTACAATAAGCAAAAGCAAAATTGTCAGTCCAGTACAGGCAATTCAGTTTGACATCAGTAGCAGTAGATTCAATTGGCGATCCCTTACAATCAAATGCTTCAAAACAGAAAGCACCGGAAACTGAAGATTGGGTTGAGTTTCGATCAAAAATTCGAAAAACTTTACGGGAATTTGAACCTTCTAATGCTGAATTGAAACCTGAGCAAATTGGAGATCAAAACAATGATAATTTTCCAACAAAACAATCATGTGGTAATTTGGAACATTACGTTAATAGGCCCACACCTCCGATTT
>JAQFYJ010000635.1:0-12137 GCA_034694685.1 Isotoma anglicana | reverse complement strand
AAAAAGTTGACATCTCCATCTATGTCATTTGTATTACCTTTAATCGCCAAAGCCGCTCTTTCAGCCTTTTTCTAATTCCTAATTGGAGCCTTTCCAAACTTTACACTTTAAGTTTTAGGGTCTACCATAACCTTGTCCGTTATTTTCCTTATGGGGTGTTTCACAACTATTTAAAAAACTTTAAAAGGACCTTTCGATGATACAAAACGTTTTGACGGGGGCAGTAGGACATTTTTTTAGTAATACGGACTCAAAGCTGATGTTTTTTGCGAGAGTTGAGCTTCTTGATCTGAAGTTTTTCTAGACCTTTAAGTGTATTCCACTCGGCATACCTCTTTTCATAACGGCCAGGTTTGTAGCTGCCAATTGTCTATTCCCCCCAGCATACAAGCTCCAAAAGCTCTGTAAAATTTAAGGGCATCAATTTGATCTGTAACTTTAGCAATTTATTTTTTTAAACTTAGAATAAAATTTATTAGAAATTATAATTTATAATTAAATATTCAAACATCCCTAAAAAAGCAAACTAAATAGCTATAACAATTCAAAGCATTGTAAAAATTCAATCAACTCACCTTTGCACTTTTATAAAAGATCTCCTGCACCGGATCTGTCTTGGGGTCTTTGTAGTCCTTGATCACGTATTGTAGTAAAGGTTGTGATGGATCTTTTTGACAAGGGCAAACTAACTGTTTAGGCAGTTTTTCCACACGAGGAAATAAGTCCTCTTCGGACGATACTTCCACAATCTCCCGTTCAATGTCACTGTCTTTACCACTGTCAATCGATTCCCTATCTATAAAATCTGCCATCATCAGCCAACCGATGAGGCACTTTCAGACTTTGAGCCCTCTAACCTTCCACCCTTCTGCCTTTTAAGACCAATCGAAGCTTATAACTTCGAATATTTACCAGGATTTGATAATAAAATGTTAAAAACCACCAGAGTATACACCCTTTATCGGTTGCGGAGATCATGTAGCAACAGTGAAAATACATTACCTCTTATCCTTTCATATAATTTATTTGGAATTAGAGCAACGATACACTGAACCAGAGTATCCAAGAGCAAAAGACTTTGCAGCTGAGACGAGTTTAAAAGGTCCTTGTTTTCATCAAGTGTCAACCCTCAAAAACGCTAAAGTTGCAGACCCCCTGGAGCCTGTTGATAATCCAACAAAATGATTGACGATGAGGGGATGGTCACATGCCGTAGATGTGGAGTAAAATCTTATAAGTTCATTTTATAAGTTAGTTTTATATATGCACATTTTTTGCATGCTTTCAGCTTTCTTCGGGCATTTTACCCGCTACCAAGCTCCATCCCGGATGAAAAGCAAAATTCCGGGATGATAGCAAAAATTATGGGATAAAAACGAAAAATCCGGGAATGTTTGGGCTGTTTGTGGCAGGCCTTCCACTACTGTCATGGTGGAACTCTGTGTGTGGAAACAAGGTCTTACAAATTTGGACATTCTTAAAAATAACTTCTGTTTAGCCATTAAGTATGGAAGTTGGGATTTAGCAATGGAATTTCAAATACTTACTCCTGCTCTAAGTCTTGAATTGAAAGAATTAGGGAATGAAGAAAATGTCTTTACATTTGGTAAGTTAAAATTCCATGCATAGTTTTCTTGTTCAATTTTAATAAAATTAAATGCGTTACTGTATATTATATTTTATTTACCTAATTTGATGACATAAAACGTTTAAACGAGAAAAAAAAGAGAAAAACGTGGAAGCATTGTATCAACGACAAGCTCAATTCAACCGTTACGATCTATCCAACGAAGAAATAGTTCGGTATCACCTATGGATGCAAAAGATACTAAAGCAAATGACCAATCAAGAGACCGACCTTGGTCTTTTACAGGTAACTCATCGAAAATTAAAGTTATGTCGTATGAATGAGTTTTATTTGTTTTGCAAGAAGTAATTACCGTCTAATTTTACAAATGACATTTAAGATCATCGAAATCCACCCGCTGTGCAAATTCATCAAATTCAGAATTGATTGAATTCATCGCCAGTATTTCCAAATCCCGTACGTTTAAATTACTTTAAAAAATTGTTAAAATTCAAACAGAAGGAAAATAATAAAGCAGATTCTATTACTACATAATAAAGAGACATTTTGTATTTTCAAACTAGTATTTCGTTTAAAAACTTTTCATTCTTGTTAAACAGATATCTTAAAATAAAAATGTTTATTCCATAAAAAATGAATTAAAGTTCCGGTTTAGTTACTCAAGTTGAATAAAACATTATAACAATAATAATAGTGAAATAAAGTGAATGATAAAAAATTAAAAATGAATTGGTACAATCAAGTGTTACAAGTTAGAGGTTTGAAAAGCTTTGAGTTTAACAAAATAGTACAGTATTTGCATATTAAAAAACAAACAAATTGTCTCAGTTACATAAACGATCATTCTGTGATCCTGGAATCATACAAAGGACATGCTATTGTATATAACGAAATGAACTTTAGCACAATAAATATATAACGTTTATGCCTATGATGTCGAGTGGAGAAGACATTATTAGAAAAAATAAAAACAAGAAAAAATAGAAACAATTTGAATGAACCAGTGACAATAAAAACAATGGGAAATAATTAAACAAAATAGTGAAATAAAAAAATAATTGTGCCATTTACATTGATACACTGTAAATATTATAGAGAATCAGCGATACACTACTTTATTGTATATATTGACTTAGAGGAAAAAGTAATGTACATTCTGGATAAATTGAAAACTGAGCTGATTTCACACACTAAAATTTTAGACATGTCTATTGCTTTCGCTTCTTTTCTATATTCCGTTTGATGTGGTTTATTTTTTCAGAATTGCACTGCGTCAATGATATAACTTACCTTGAGTTTAACACAAATTTGTGTCACAACTTGCATTAGTTTGAAACAAAAAAAGTATGATGAAGGTGGATGTCTTTTGTGGAAGTAGGGTTATACATTTGCCCATGGCCTGGGCATTCAAGGCATGCCCTATTTTCCCTATTTGCCGGGCATTTAAAAAGTTGGGCATTTATTATACACTAGATAAAATACGAAATCTTGCTGAAAATTGTCACAAAATTTCGTTCCAATCAATTCGTAGTACCATTTTTTCCTAGACCATTCTTTCGCATACCATTTCTTAGGGATACCCAAAAACACACACATTATAAAAACTAAACATATTCATTTCAAGTGGTTCTTACTTATCACCAGGGTTGTTTCCCCGGGTTTTCTGCGCTATGCTTTATTGGATTTTCCACAGAGTTAATATTGGAATCCAACATGAAATGAAAATGAAGCTAATATTATGATGAAAAATTATTAAGTTCATTATTTTCAAGACAATTGAATTATTAAATTGCTACAAGATTGCGCATTATTAAAAGGTCTCACTTATTAAAATAGACTGTGACTCGAATGGTTTTTTTATCTTCTTAGAGTCGCTGATGCGAGACTCGTGGAGGAAGCCCGAGCTGGAGACGTTCACCACATTCGGTGGGTGTGGCAGAGGAAGGCCGCTGCGAGCGACGCTGGGCCCGCGGAAGGACGTTATAAGCGTGGCAAACCCCCTTAGAGGAGAGTTCCTCACGATGCCACGGAAGGTGGGCATGCCCCTCCCTCCTCCCTCCAGCTCCCACAACTCAAAGCGAAACAGAAGGAGGAGGAAAAGGAGAAAAAGGGCCGCCCTCTCACAGGGGACGCCCTTCAAGTCATGAAGGGTGAACTTGGGGGTGTGGATGGGGGGAGTAGTTCAAGTGGATACTCCACCCTCTGCATTCGCTCATAACATGGGTAAGTGAGGGCGCATCCCACTCTGGGTGCACGAAGTGTTGTTCATAAAGTACGTGTCTGTCTGTGTATCGTAGGAGACGAGATAAGGTGTGGGTGGGGAGAAGTGGGAGTGGCACGGACTACATGTCCTCCACGGACGGACTGAGCCACACCCCGGCACGGGAATCACCTCCTCCTCGGACTCGGAGTACACCCAAGATGCTCTGACACCCCTGCCCATAAGGAAGAGCCCCATGAGGGGTGTGACGGTGTGAGGAAGGGGCTGCGGTGACCATTTCAACAGCCGTATAGCCGCCCCACCCACCCAAACTTACATTTTTAACTGAATTAATTAACGTAGTTTTAAATGGAGAGAAAAGAGCCGTGTATAAAGTACTCTGTTCGATAGGGAACAATCCAAAGGTCTGTTCATAAATCATTGCGGGAGGAAATGTGTTAAAAATTGTAAATGAAAATGCAGCTGTGATCAAAGTGAATCTACTTTTTAATTCCAATTATACTTTGATAGTGTACAAGTAGAGTAGGCTAGAGAGAGAGAGAGTTTATTTATTGTTACGCCCCTGAACCGCCCCTCTAAGGACGGTTCACAAATCACTACATTTTTTTTGCCATTCCAACATGTATTCTTTTATTCCTTATTGTGGACGACTCCGGGCAATCACATTTCTTCAATCTTTTTATAGTGAACGAAGGGATATGCATAAACGAAGTGGAGCTAATTATTTCGTAGGTTTAGATGCAACGTGCCATTTTTAGCTGAGATTATTTTAAATGTGAAAATAGAGCGCACCTTATTGCGAAGATAATAAAGGGCGAAAAAGCCCCACGTACCAACCAACTGTGTCATAATATTACGTTACATACAAGTTTATATAGATAGATGTGTAAATGTAGAGATAATTAGCCCTGCATTTTCAAATGTGAAAATAGTAATCTATTTATAGACTAGTGGAGAGAGATGTATTTATTTTATTCGTCGATTGTGAACATACCAAATAAATGTGAATAAAAACTCCTAAAAATGGATCTCTGAACAATCTGCTTGGAATTCATTTTGTGCAGCGATAACTACTTGACAGGGTTTTTCACTAAGAAGTCTTCTAAGAATATATGTGGTGCCCATATAGCGACCCTTTTCATAGTGGTCAAATGATAGCAAAGGAAGAAACAGTCACACGTTTTAATAGCAGAGAAGCTTCATAGTGGTTTATTTGATAGGAAAATACTTACATAACTTGGGACATTTGATTTATTTTGAGCTAATTCATAGTAACATTGCAGTGTGTGTAACGTCCAACTATACTAAAGATAAACTATTTTAACTAATAAATAGATTGCCCCAGGGTATATTTGATTTTCTCTCTGAATTGGTTTCTTTTCTCCTTTAAATTATGTGATGAAAAGGTCTTATTCATCACTAGAAGACCTTCAAGGTCACAAAACGACGTCGCAAACGTCAAACTTCCAGTCTTACATATTTTGATAGGGATTGAAGAGTTGTTCGAAATAAGATGACAGAATTTTTAAATATTGTTTCAAATTTTTTTTTTTTTAAAAGTATTCAAATCCAATAGAATTAAAACTAGTAGCTTACGCTACTTGGTTACACCTGCACTTGATATCGTTTATTTAATAAGAATTTCAATTTCTGCTTACATTAATTCAATACCTTAAACGTACAATGGGCATCTTTGCACTAAAACCCGCATCGAAATGACCCAAAAACGCTGAATAGACAAAGACACGTAATTTGTTAACAAACCACAATTTGGAAAATATCACACGTTGTGCTACCTGCATCCGATTTTTTCCTCTATTTCCTGCACCAATTGTTCAGCTTCAAGTGTGCCTGGATAATTCACCCCACGAACTTTCTTCAGTAGGGTGAGAACTTCTTGCAGAAATTGAAGAGCTTTCTCCTCCTGTCCAGGAAGTTTGGAGAGTGTCTCCCCTAAGGAGTGCATAAAGGTGATTGTGTCTGGATGTTCCTCCCCCAACTCCGCTTTACTCAACTCCCAAATATCTTCCAACATTTCCTTCGCCTCCAAAAATTTCCCTTGGCGAAGGAGACAGTTTGCAATGTTATTTCTTGTCATTAAAGTGTGTGGATGTCGTTCGCCCAATTTCTCCTTCTGCCACTCCAACACTTTGTTAAACATTCCCAAAGCCAGGTCTGCTTCTCCTTTATCACTCAACACGAGTGCAAGATTGTGCTTTGTATTCATCGTCTGTGGATTATTTTCACCCAGGGTTTTCTTCTCTGACTCCCACGTTTTCCCCCACAGCTCTTGTGCCTCTGCAAGTCTGTTCAGCCTATATAGAACATTAGCCATGTCATGAGCTGTGGCGAGTGTTAATTCGTGTTCTTCTCCTTGAATTTCCTTCTCTTTCTCCCACACTTCTTTGTAGATTTCAAGAGATTTCTCCCATTCTCCTTTCTGATTCAAAGTCATAGCTAAACTGTGTTTCATTCCCAATGTGAACAGATGGTCTTCCCCTAGAACTTCCTTCAATGCTGGGTAATTCGAAGTGGCAAAATGGAACATTTCCGAGATTAACTCAAAGTCAGTTAGTCTATTGAAAATTATAAAAGGCACATGTGGGTATTTTCGAATTAAGTTTTCGTGTTTTGAGGAATATTTCCACACACTGAGCACATGAGGAAGTTCCGATCTAGAAAACTGTGGGAATTTTGGGATTACTTGGATAAGTGATTCGAGAAGGGAGAATTCCGCTCCAAAGGAATTAAGTTTGAGTCGAATAACTTCCTGCACAAGACGATGAATAAAAATCACTTTATTCTCCACTTTGATAAGAGAGTACGCTTTTAACAATTCCACTGCACACTCGACCAATTCCTCTGATGACGTTGCAGTTTTTTCTTGTCTCACAAAAAACTTTTTCAATTTTTCCCATAAACTGAAATTCGGCATTGATTCTTCAATTGCTCCCAAACATTTACCTAAAAATTCCAATTGAATTCCGGTCGGATCAAAATAAGCAATTAGGTCCAAAATCGAACAAGCCAATGGACCAACTTTCCCTTGAGTCTCTTTAATTTTGACGAGTGTGATGTCCCAAGTGACGAGCGTCGTCTTGGCAAATTTATGCGAAGTCTTGCTCAATTCATGGTCCAGCAATTGGCTCGTCTTTCTTCCTCCAGTGTCGAATTCGTGGATGTAATCTCTGAGTGAGTAAAACTTCCCTTTGTTGCAATTCCGTCGTTGTTGAATGATGTACGCCACTCCCTGTTGCATCGCTAGCGCGTGGTTTTGCAATTTATTGCAGAATTGGACAATGAAATCATCTTCTTCGGTTGTGTCAATTCCCAGGGATCTTTTGACGAACTCAATCGCGTCTTCCATTTCCCATTCATCGAGTTCAATCAACTTCCAGTCTTCTTTTGCTATCGACCGATTCCTTGAGGTGAGAATGGTGAACGTGTCTTCAGTTTCATTGATGAGTTGGAGACAAGCGAGTAGGTCAGGGTGAAGGTCATCCACGTTGTCAAATATTAGTAGCCAACTTTTGACTGTTAAATTTCTGCTCATTAATTCTGCTACGTCATTAAAGAGCTGATGAGACCCATAAACTTTACCAGATGGATCTTCTGTTGGGATTCCAAGAGAGTGTGCTAAACTCATGAGCGATTGTTGAAAACTTGCTTCACTTTCACCGTTCAACGAAGTCACACTCACAACTCCCTTTGCATACAAATCGTGTGCAAATTTCTTTGCCAGTTCACTTTTACCGATTCCACCAAGTCCACTAATTAGAACTATTTTATCACTTCTACTCGAGTAAATCTCTTCTAGTTTATTAAGTTTAGATTGCCGACCAACGAAATGCTTGTTGAGTGTTCCCACGTTGTACCAAACTCCACACGTAGTTTCCGGTCTTTCATCTATAAACACAGCACTTGTTCCTTGGTCTTGATTCTCATTGTTTCTGTAAATCATAGCGACTACCACAACAAAGAAACCGAGGTAAACAAGAAATATTGAACCACGTGAGGATTGAGTCTTCATCTTCTGCGAATATTCTAGTCATTGTAAATACAAATATTTAAATTAGCGTCTCAATCAATGAGTCAAATTAAAAGGCAAATGTTTAAATATTTTTGATTTCTTATAATTCAAAAACATACAGATACAAAAGTCGGAAAATATTTCATTTTGATTTTCAAATGAAGGCGAACTCAAGTAATTCTTATATAATTTTAGAATACAATCATGGATAATTACAAGCACTTTATCGCATATTTAAATTTCCAAATTGTATCTGACAGTGCAAAAATTTTGTCGCGTTAACAAATAAATTTTAATTTTATATTTGACCTCAAGTTTGATAATTAAATTGAATTACCTCTTTCCAACACTTTATCTACGTTACTGAGAGTTTCCCAGAGTGAGTCTTTGGTAGCCGCATCCCCCTTCTCAGATTGCCAACTTTTCAGAATGTTCATAAATAGGTCGTAGGGGTGCAAATTACCACGCTTGTACTCACTTGACCATTGAGTGACACACGGATCGGTCAAACCCAACTCCGTGCAAAACACCTTCCATCGTTCCACCAGCGTTGGCTCTTGTATCAGCTCTTTCACTATTAGCTTAAGCTCGTCCTGATCTAGTTGGGAAGACCCACTTTGATTTGACATTGTGTACAAAGTAAGGGTACAGGTCAGTTGGATTTAGTGAAGGGCTAGGGCTGGTCTAACGTGTGTGTTAAACCTTCTCTTGAATGATTTATCTGAACATATTAGATATTTGTAGAGCTTAAAGTGTGTGAGTTAGATGAAAATACACTGAACCCAAGTATTGTATAAAATAAAAGTTGTAGGCTTGTAGCATTGACATCATATGTTTGCCTTATCAGTTGTTGGGGATTAATCCCACGGTAAATTGCACCATACTGTGCAAACGTGTTGGAATTAGAGATTTCTAAAGCCCATGCCACCCGTGTATACGACCGGGCATGTCAAACAGGCCTATATTGTTCCCTGAAAGTGCCTATAATGTCTTGAATGTAATACGAATTAAATGTATTGTTCCTCTTCCTGGCACGACGGGTGAAGCTGTTAATTAGCAGTAAACAAATTAAATCATTCTTATGTCTAACCTGTTGGATGTTAATAAAATATGGAAAAATTTGTAATATTTTTATTTAAATAATTGACACGTTAACTATGCATAGCCCCAAGCAGATGATGATTCAAAGTGATTTATTCATTTAAATAAATCTCGTTTGCACTTGAGCACAAGAGCCAAGTGGACATTTAGGTAATTGATTTTTGTAAATTCTCTTATCTACTATTTATGGAACATGATACGAGTGACAATTAACAGTACATCAATCCAAATACACATATATTATGGCCTTATTTTTATAATTTAACTTTTGACCTAAAATATATATAACTTGTTCCCACATCGTTTTAGCTATGGAATAAAAAGTGATAAATTAAGAGGGCCATGAATTCAAATTGAGTCAAATGGACATTAGGCGAGGGAAATGAGAGGAACATGTCTATCGTGTACTGCACAATGAAAAAGTAAAACGCCCTCTTGAATGAGTTCTGGACGAGGAGGAAATTGAACCCCTTCATCCCAATGGTGAGTCGAATCGTCGTCAATGCGTTCACTTTTCTCCGCCAATACTTGCTCTGAGGTAGAACGCTTCGTGTCATAGATAAGTGAGTGAGGGAACAATCCAAAGGTCTGTTCATAAATCATTGATTGAGAAAAGTTAGACAAATTGTAAATGAAAATGCAGCTGTGATCAAAGTAAATCTACTTTTTAATTCCAATTACCTACCAAGTATAACTAGAGTAAGGCTAGAGAGAGAGAGAGTTTATTTATTGTTACGCCCATGAAATGAACGCCCCTCTAAGGACCGTTCAAAAATCACAATATTTCTTTTGCCATTCCGAAAAACTATGTATTCTTACATTCCTTTTAATTGTGGACGACACCGAGCTTTTCGTGTGGGTGGAATCACATTTTTCCAATGTTTTTACACTGGACGAAGGGCTATGCATAAATGAAGATGAGTTAATTATTTCGTAGGTTTAGATGCAACGTGCCATTTTGAGTTGAGATTATTTTAAAATGTGAAAATAAGGCGCACCGCAACCGCGAACGAGATAATAAAGGGCGACAGGCCGCGCGTACCAACCAACCAGGGTTTCGGGTGAATAAAACCACCTGCAAGAAATTGGTACAAGAAATTGAAAAATTCTAGAGGCTAATTAGGATAAAACTAACACTGCAGTGTTGTTAGAATTTATTTAATCTTCAAAATGAGCATATATAGATTTTTGTTGCTCAAATTGGATTCCAGCATATAATGAAGCTGTGTAGAGTTCAACAACCTTTAGTACATTGTAAAAAACAGAATTTCAAATGCAATCTACAGAAATCTATATATACTCATTTTGAAGCCAAAATAAAGCCTAACAACACTGCAGTATTCGTTTTAGCCTTATTAGCTGTTAAAATTAGTTATTAATTGATTTTAATTTCTTGCATTTTGTGCATTTCGTGCACTTTCTTGCAGTGGGTGGGTAAAATGCATTTCATGCGCAAAAAACGAAACCCTGATGTAAAGGATGAAACACCCAAAGACAGCAGATTTTTTTAATACCCGAAACTAATTGGCTTATATACTTTGAATTTTGTGAATTTATTTGGCAGTTATAAACAAAGGTTTACAGATTTATGAAGGTTTTGTTAATGTTTTGATTTTTTGTATTATTTGGTGTGACATTTGGGCAAAACTGATTTTTTTACAATAAACGGGTTTAGTATAGCCGGATGTGACAAGACCACAATTTATTTCGGCAGACGATTTATTACGGATGATTTACCTTGGAAAGATTCATATTTAGCTAGATGAAAAACTTCTGCGTGAAAATATTTATTAAATGTTTGAAAAAAGCTTTTCATCCAGTTTATTAATGAGTTTAATTTGCACAGATTTTCTATAAGTTTTTTTAAATTTTACTCGAACACCCGAATTTATTAAATTTCAAAATGTTTGCTATTAAAAAAATCTAAAATTACAAAATTTTAATTAACAAATGAGGTAATTATTTCATTCTTAATTAGGGGAAGTTTCAAAGCATTTCAAAGCTCTTCTAGTTTAAACTACACATTTTTAAAAGGACTTAATATAATATTTATAAAAATATTTCACCAAAGATTAAAACCTGTCTCGTTTTATAAACTATTGCAATTGCAATTATTGCTTTCCCAGAAGTGTATAAATTGCATAAGAAAATCCCATATAAAAACTGGTGGTAAAAAAGGCGAGTGTAGTATGAATAAAGAAGTGGAATTCATTTAATCAAGATGGGATCAGACATGTAGATCGTGCACGGACTTCATGAACCGTACCTACTTGCTAATTCGTTATTAAATAATATCCCAATACATTTATCATTGTTACACATCAACCTATCTACTATTCTGAAAATGGACTCAAACTTAAAGCACTTTACTTATTTACGTAAGAATAAAAAGAAGATCTCTCTTTATAGACTAGCTTGGAGCAAAAAACGAATTGACCTTTTGAACCTTAAATGGCTTCTTCTTACTTGCACTCTTTTCTCACACTTAGATAGAACGTACTTTAGAATTGAAAAATATTCTAAAATTATAATTGTAATATTCCATCTTGTATAATAATTCGTAGAATTGGAATTTTTGCAAATTCCAATTATCCGCGTTTAAGTGTTGTAACATATATCACTAGTTTTTAATAAAATAAATAGGTAGTGTAATTATAGTGGCAGAGTTAGTTGTCTGTCCTGACTTCTTCCTAGAAGCAAAGGTACCATTTTGGGCCGGGGCGACACGATCTGGGCCTCCAATTGGTTTTAGGGTATTTGGGACTTTTTTGGTAACCAATTATGGAAATGGATACTTTAAGTTTTTAACTGAAGGGAATTTTAATTTTGGATTGGATTTTTGAGTTATTTTGGTAATAGTTTGTTTGCATAAAAAAGATTTAGGGTACTTTGATGAAGCGTCCCCTTTTAGATAATTATTTATAGAGTAAGCTTTATTTTTTTGTCGCTTCGTGACACTTGGGATCCATGAACCTTCGAGACACTTGATCGACACTAATCAAACCCTTTGTCCTTCGAATGCGTCGGTCAAAATACACCCTTTGGTCTTGACCCGTCAGGCTGCCAAAGCGTCTCTCGGCGCCCTAAACATTCCCTTAGCCAACAAAATAGTTCTTTACTGTATAAATCAAATCATAAAATCGCTTTAAAAGCAGCTGAAAATTTCTGAACGAATTTGAATTTTGTAATTTTTTAAC
>JAQFYJ010000634.1:0-12146 GCA_034694685.1 Isotoma anglicana | reverse complement strand
GGAGGAAGTACTTTATTTAGCTATTTTTATTTAGAGATGAGATTCTGTCTGTGTGTGTGATTTCTGGTGGATTTGTAGATAGGCGGGTGGGAAAGCGTATGGCAAACTGTGAGATTTCCTAGCGGCTGGAAATAAATACTCTTCTTCTCGTCCACTGTTCACAAGAAGACAACAAGTTATTCAAGAGTGAGTGCAATTTCAAAGAAGGACAACAGAGAAGAATCAAAATTCATTGGTGTGGGTCACATCGTGTTTTTACTCGTTGACCCTAGTGACCTTGCTTGTCACCTCTTCTAGGGAAAAGCTACACACAGACAATAGTGAACATCCGAGAGTGGAGCGAAGGGGACCATATCAGACATGTTCTTGACCAATATCCTTTGCAAGAAAGTCAAGTCAAAGTAAGTTCAAAGTTCAAAGTCAAAGTTAATTATAATATGACATAAGCTTTCGATCCACTATCAACTATGTGATACTTGTTTTCTAATCTACCGTTTTATATATTATTAACAGATTTGTTCTGGTTTTGCTGGAGAGTACTGTGACAAAGCACAAAATTCCAGTCCGTCGTGAAAGATTAGCTGACAAAATCGAACAAATTAGATTTGATCCCTACGGTAAGAGAGAACACCTCTTTCGGTGGTTTACAAATATTTAATGACAGTGCAGTGGTGTCTTGTAATTGTATTTGACTATGCTTTTGTTTTATTTCATATTTTCAGTTCGGACGCCTGTGGTTTACAAAGAAATAAAAAAAATAAAGAGCATTTGAGAAGTTGAAGGTGTAATCAGTGATCATTTTTTACTATATTTAGTCAGAGTCAAAATATAGACGCCCAGCACACATTCAACCGTAGCAATTCAATTTAGAACATAAGAAGATAATTATTATTAAGAGTTAAGCAGTTCGTACAATTAATGGCAGTCCAGCAGCGAAAGAGCTCATCATGTAAGTGGATTTTGTAGTTGACTAAACGCATAGTTTCTGGAGTGTTATTTTAAAACAATACAAGTTCTTGTGAAAATTATATAATAGTCAAATGATAATTTTTGTACGTTTTTATGTAGTAAGTGGAATTAAATCCCCCACTTCACCGCAACAGCAACAAGGAGAACTTACAGGGGCCCCAAGAGTGCTTCACGATAACGTTGTTAGCCTTTATAATGCAACTCAGGGTTGGAATGACGAATATATTAAAGGAGTTCGAGTATTTAGGGACATTCAGTACAAGTGAGTATTTTAGTTTGATAATAGTAATTATATGAATGATTTGATTAAAGTTCAATAAAGTTGATATGTTACTGTATTGAAAATTTGACCTTGAACTTATATTCGACCTTCAGCGAGGATGAAGATAAGTTTCAAAGTTCCTGCGAGCGATTAGGCATCATCGTCGAGTTCATGGTAC
Organism: Isotoma anglicana; assembly: GCA_034694685.1. Lineage (NCBI taxonomy): Eukaryota > Metazoa > Arthropoda > Collembola > Entomobryomorpha > Isotomidae > Isotoma > Isotoma anglicana. The sequence continues at coordinate 10,737 of JAQFYJ010000634.1, read as the reverse complement.
TAGTACTAACTAATTTTATTACTTTTATTTGGGCTATTCTTGGTTTTGGTTTTATTCTCTTAGTAAGTGCATAAATTTCACACTCGGAAATAAACGTTATCCACATTTAATAATTTAGAAGCAGCAAGTCGCCATTATGACAGAATGTACTAAGAAGCTGGCCAGTCTTTCTCAACTACATCCTGGAAGTAACCCTGTGTTCCTATCATGGAGTCATCAAGATTTTGGTAATTATTGTTGCCACTGAAATATTTAGCTGATGATGTGGATCATAAGTGTAGGTAATCGTTAGGCTCTGTACTAGAGACATAATGTTGTCGAGTTAATCCCCAGACCTCTGTCTCCATTCTTTTCCCTTGTCCTTCATATATATATGGTTTCATAAAATAATTATGGATTGCACAAATTAGAGTCGATAAAAATAATCCTACTCAGCTGAAATAGAAGAGATTATGTACTCAAAATATCTGGGAAGTGAATTCCATTATATTATTAATTGAAGCTTATAATAGTATGCTTCGTCAATACTCTGGCAACCTTCCTGTTTAATCTTTAAGAAATCCAAGCAGTGTTTTAAAAGTGAAACATAATATCAGACTTAAAGAAACTTTGTGCTCTGAAACTAATCTTGTGATAGCTGGACAGATAGTTCCAAAAGTTGTTCTATATATACCCTTCACCTGTATTAATAGAAAATATAATCTCCCAAAATATGGACAAGACTGACAAAGCTGTAAAGATTTCATCACCTATACTTGAGCTGAATCTGAAGACCAATGATCTGAAGCAAAAGTTGTCATGTGTGCTACTACTCCAAAGAGTGTGTACTGCATCTAAATGCATAACTTCGTATTTACGGTGTAAAAAGATGGCCATGGGGAAGAAGACAGGTGTTAGTTTGTGGATTACACTAGTTTTTACTTTAACTTTTTCTTCTGTTTTTGTGTGTGCGGATGACTTAAGGTCAGTAGGACCCTTCAGTCAAAAACCACCACTGATACAAGGAGGTCCTTCACTGTCTAAATTAATAGCAGAACAAAGCTATAAAAACCGAACAAAAAGAGAAGATGGAACCATCGCTCAGCAGAATTCAAGTCTTACTATTGGCTATTTAACGGCAATTAAAGGCTCCGTCCCGTTTCGCCAAGGGATCTCAATTTCTGGTGCTATATTACTGGCGATTGAAAAAGTGAACAATGATTCAAAACTTTTGCCCAACGTCACTCTGGTTCTTAAACATGGTGACACAGAAGGGGATCCTATCAAAGGGACAAAAATTCTTACAGACATGCTGTGTGAAGATGTTGCCGCATTTTTCGGTCCTGAGATTACATGCAACGTGGAAGCCACCGTAGCAGCCGCATGGAATCGAACAATGATCTCTTACCGTTGCCCCGACGGTACAGTCTCTGACAAAAATAAGTTTCCAACATTTGCCAGAACTGAAGCTCCTGATACTCAGATTGTAAAATCTGTATTGTCAGTAATGTATCATCATCACTGGAAACGCTTCAGCATTATTGTTGAAAACCCGTCGCCTGTCTTAGTAGCTTCATCAACTAAATCAACGCAGTACACAATTGTTGCGGATTCATTGGCAAAGTTTGCTGCACTTAATGGCTACGTTGTGACCAATGTTACTAAGTTCTCTGATGGAAGTCCTAAATGGTATGAGATAGTAACTGGAACAATGAACAAAACTCGAGTGTACGTTTTCATAGGACAAGATAAAAACTTGATTGAAATGATGGGAACAATGCAAAGTCTGCAACTTTTTCAAAATGGAGAATACTTGGTTATATTTGTCGACATGATGACTTATTCAAGACGTGAAGCACTTACATATTTATGGAGACATCAAGATATAATTAGCCAAAAGATTGAAGACTGTACGAATCTGTCAAACTATGATGTAAACTTAGCAAGGTCATTACTAGTTGTTGCACCAAGCCCTCCGAACCAGACTTATGAAGAGTTTTCAGCTCTTGTCAATGAATATGGAAAAAAGCCACCGTTCAATTTCCACGAAAGTATTCTTTTTAAGGTTGGTTTCAAGAAGTTAGTATCCATTTATGCTGCTAATCTGTACGATTCCCTGATACTGTATGCTAAAGCATTGCATAGCTTAAAAACAGAAAGACCAGAAGATGATATCCAGATGTTGGCTCGGGATGGTCGAGCCATTTTTCAACATATAATAAAAATGAAAGAATACGATAGCATCACAGGAGCGAAGATATCCATCGACGAGAATGGAGATTCTGAAGGCAACTACACGCTAATAGCATTCAAACCAGACGTATTTTCTCGGGAAATGACAAAGAATCAAACTTTTACATGTCGTAACTATATGATTCCAGTCGCAAATTTCCAACCAAGACCTTCTCTTGAAAATATAACGTTTCCAAGAATGAAGCTTTTCACTGGAATGCAAATTGACTGGAGTGGTGGAAAGAAACCATCTGATGAACCAAAATGTGGCTTTGAAGGTGAAAAGTGTATGGGACCAGGACGTGGATACCGTTCAATCATAACAGCTGGAGTGCTTGGATTTGTCTTGTTTGTCGTGTTGTCTGTAGCAGCAAGCCTTTATCGAAAATGGAAAATCGAACAAGAAATTGAAGGTCTCCTGTGGAAAATTGATGAAAGCGAATTAGTCATTCAACAACCATTTGGTGATGCATGCCAGTCACGAATGAGTCTTGTCAGTGTGGGGTCACTGGGCCAAGTTTATTGTACAACTGCACATTATAAAGGAGCACTTGTACGAGTGAAAGAGCTGAAACTCATCAAAAAACATGTAATCTCAAGGCAGACGATGAAAGAAATGCGATACATGAGAGAAATGTGCCATGCTAACATCAACTCCTTTCATGGTGCTGTGATTCAGCCAAAATATGAAATAGCTATGAAAATTTTACTGGCATTCGATTACTGTGGAAAAGGATCCCTGTCTGACGTTGTCGAAAACGAAGATATTAGATTGGACAATTCTTTTCTCGCATCTTTAATACATGATCTTATTAAAGGGATGATCTACCTGCATGACTCGGAATTAGGGTTGCATGGGAACCTTAAGAGTTCTAACTGTGTAATAACTTCTCGATGGGTTCTTCAGTTGACTGACTTTGGTCTCTCAGAACTTCGTTCAGCAGCCAATCTTGGATTACTAGACCCTTGTGCTCCACATCCCTACTTTCAAAGTCTGCTTTGGAAAGCACCCGAGCTTCTTCGTCAAGGTCCAAACGCCAAAGGAACCCAAGCTGGAGATGTATATGCATTTTCCATCATTTTATATGAAGTTTATGGTCGTAAAGGTCCGTATGGAATGTGCGAATACGACCCAAGGGAGATAGTAGAAAGAATCAAAATGTCATCTGAAGTACCCTTTCGACCTGATGTAAAATTTTTAGATGAGTGCATCAACCAATGTCCAGATTATGTGATAGCTGTTATGGAAGAAGGTTGGGATGAGTCACCTGAAAATCGTCCGACATTTCGAAGTATTCGAGAACGATTGAAACCTTTGAAAGAAGGAATGGCACCGAACATTATGGACCACATGATTTCCATGATGGAGAAATACGCGAACAATTTAGAAGGTTTGGTAACTGAAAGAACTAGTCTGTTAATCCAAGAAAAAAAGAAGACTGAAGATCTTCTTCATCGTATGTTACCACCACCAGTTGCCCAAAAATTAACATTAGGATATGGCATTGAACCCGAATCATTTGACTCAGTGACCATTTACTTTTCCGACATTGTGGGATTTACTTCTATGTCTGCTGAAAGTACTCCCCTTCAAGTCGTAAACTTTCTAAATGATCTATATACACTATTCGATAATATAATTACTGGCTATGATGTATACAAGGTGGAAACTATCGGGGACGCATACATGGTTGTTTCAGGATTACCTCTGACGAATGGAATGCGACACGCCGGTGAAATTTCTTCCATGGCTCTCGATCTACTAACAGCGGTTCACACTTACACGATAAAGCATCGACCCAGTGAAACTTTAAAACTACGAATCGGAATTCACACTGGGCCAGTGTGTGCTGGAGTAGTCGGATTAACAATGCCAAGATACTGCTTATTCGGAGATACTGTTAATACGGCTTCAAGAATGGAATCAAATGGAGAGCCTCTTAAAATTCACATCAGTGAAGAGTGCAAAGTTGTGTTAGATAACCTTGGAGGATATGTTATCAAAGAGAGGGGACTTGTTCATCTCAAAGGAAAGGGAAATGTTCGTACCTGGTGGCTAGTTGGTGCTTGTGAAGGGGCTGTAGCTTCACGTAATACAGATAAAGATTTCAGACCTTTATTTACCCGACCTAGACTTATTGGTCTTAGCGAGCAAGCTAGTTTTCGCAGACGAGCTAGTCCAAAGTTAGCCGACAGTGGCAATTTATCCCGTCAAGGTTCATTCTGTGGTCAAAATAGTAGTGGTGGTCACTTAATGGGCAACAGGGGAAGTACACATTACATTAGGAGACCCAGTTTCGATCCTGCTTTGTTATCGTTATCCATTAGAAATGCTCAACTTAATCGAAATAGCAGCGGTCATCTAAATTCCAACCCAGGATTAGATAGAACAAGCAACAAGGCCAGTCCAGCAGGAACACCGTCAGGTATCCGTAAACTTGACGTTTTATCGAAACTTCGGGTTGCAAAACCAGGAGAATGTTCAGTGACAATCGAGCCACCAAGTGATTCTAGTGCTACTCACAGTCCTAATAGTGCTAGCCCATATAAAGTTAATGACGTAAATCGTAAGTGCAATACATCCAGTTTACATAGTTTACCCCAATCTCCTACAGTGACAAGTGACATAGGGGGTCGAAAGAAGGTCATATTTTTACCCCATAACAAGAAACTTTCCATCGGCTCAGTTAGAGAGTCTAGATCTTTAGATGTTCTAATTCCCCCTCGTGACTGTCTCACAAATACTAATCCCATTTTAAAACGAAGAATGTCAAAGTCGCTTGATATTGATGAAATTCGAGTGATACCAATGTCAAGTGATCCTAATCACAGAGGATCGTCCAATTTTAAACAAACTCCTTTAGGTTCTTATGAAACAGGTTATCGAAATTCGATTCCGACGAATGCGATACGATTTTATGACGAACCTACTCATAGCTCTCCACCCGTTAAGCGACCAACATTCAACAAACATTACAGAAATCTCAAAGGTGTGCACAATCTTGATCTTGATCCAGATGCTCTAAGTTATGATTCTGATGGAAGACATGAATCCATGTACCTTTTGGATGCGGAAGGCTTTGCCGAAAATTGTCCAGATAAGGAAAAGAAAATTCATGACTGTGATGATTCACCCCACATGCATACAGACGAAGGAGTTCATGATAGTGGGGATGATTTGGATGGTAGTGGGGGAATTACATTCGAAGCAGAAGCCCGAGGCGGAGGTCGTAGTCAGAAAAAGTCACGGTGGAGAAAGCTTTCAGATCAATTAGAAAAGCAGAAAAAGACTAACAGTGTGAAAAAGTGGTTTCATACCATGCTAAATGGAAATGGGATCGGTAGCACAGTTGACTCCTCAGTCAAAGATGGTGGTGGTGATTCAAACTCGCACAATTTACGGAACGTGGACGTGGATCATCCTAGTCACTGCAGTGAAAATGAAGAACTACTTCACTCAGCACAACGGAAATGTAACGTACAGTGTGATACTGCGGATGTATCTTCATCAGATAACCCTCAGAACGAAAGTGTTTTATAAAACTGACCCTCAAACTGTTATAAAGTAACTAACAACACCCCAAGGACAGCTTAGTTCGCACATTTTAATGTTAAAGTCATCCTAAATCTGATTGTCGACAGTAAAAATATATAATACATGTACTAATGTGTCGTGAACTTCTACTACACAATGATTCCAGTTCTAAGCCTACAAGATTTTTCGTTCTACATAGAATGGAAACCGACTTCCGAATATATCCATAAAGTATACTTATAACGACGTGAAAACGCTAAAAAGAGTGACAAATAATAGGCTTGGATTCTAACAATTGTGCTTTTCTCTGTCTTGTTTTATACTTTTTCTTATTCTAAGTCAAAGAAAGGACGGTGGTGACATTATACCAAAAAGCTTTCAAATTTAAATCATTCCCAGAATACCTCTGCAAAATACCAATTGATTTCGTTTCCTTATTCCTCTTCCTACTGAGACAATTGTTTCCAAAGGTTATTCATAAGGTCAAGTCATGATTACCTAATAGCAATGCATGAATAAAAAATCTTAGGCCGAAAGATGTTGAGAAGTCGTTGTTTTTAAATCTTTATTGAGATTAGAGAAAGTAAAATCTTTCTGAAACTGTGTAAACAACACTGCTATTACTACGATTCTTTAACTTTCTGTTCATGGCCTTTTAGTCATTTTATAAACTTATAAACTCGTGCATAATAAGTTGACGGTAAGAAGATGTTTTCCTACCGCAGGTGTCCCAATATTGTCTATTCATAAAAATATACAAATCATACAGAAGAAAACAAAGATGCCATATATAGGATTAGTCACATCGTAATATAAATATATTATTATTCGTAATATGTGTGTAATTGACGTCAAGATGTTTGCTGTCGGCATTTATTATATTTTTTGGAGTGAAGGAACGTCGAAAATTATGTCAGGTCATTCCTGTACAAAGTACGGTGGTAGTGCAATGCAATGTCTGGCATTTACAGTCATAAACTAAAGTGTGGTTATACGATGATTACCTTAGTCTTTATCGGGCTGAATGAAAAGACAACTTGACAAAAGGAATAAAAACTAGACTAGACTGTGCTGTTTTCATATGTAACAATCAAAAATGATTTATTATATTTACTGTTTCATTACAATAGTGTCTGTGACTTTGTTACAACCTTTGGTTCGTTTGATACATAAATATATATAAACCATTATGAGTACATTATACATTTAGGAATTAATTAGCATAATTTAATTTAAATTATGGTACTTGAAGACCGTGCTAGCTAGACAACTATTGCGCTTATTTTTCGAAAGTTTATGACATGGACCTCAAATCATCAGAAAGCGTGCTAATCTGCTGTGAATCTGACATTTTTAAGAGATTGTTCATCAGTGGATGGAAGAATCGGATTATCGCTATAACTTTAGTTAATTGTTAAATACCTATAACGTATTTAGATGTAAAACACATTTCTTACAAAGTACATAAAGTGAAATATTTTTAATGAATTTTATTGGTGTTGTTGTAAACTGTCACCATAAAAGGATTAAAAGGGTCTTATGAGAAATACTGATTCTATTTAGTTGTGTGTTTGTTATCGCTTTGAGTTAATTGATTGAAATATTGGATTGTGGAATCTACAGTTGAGTCAGCTGCAAGGATATCCCATGCTTATCGCACTGAAACCGAGAAAAAGGAAAAGGTTACTGTCATTTTGAAGGAGTATACCACAGACTCCAAAGAATTCGAAGCGCTTCAAATTGCCTGGATTCAGCTGGTGAGGATCAAACTTGATGAAGAAATGACCGCTCGGGCCATGCTTTGTGAAGTTTCAAAGAGCTCTTAGTGAGGAATTTAATGTTCTACTTTAGAAAGACATTTCGGATAACCGAAATTTAAAATAGCCAACAATAAAAAGTAAATACAAAAGAAACAGAGAAGTTAGAGATTCTTGCATATATGTAGCGTTTTACTTTGAAAAATACTGTTAATTCTTATACGAACTGTTTTTATCAGGAGAGGATATTGCATGACATGGGCCGTTTGAACATTAAAACCTAAGTTTCATATTGTGTACGTACACTAAACGCTAGTTTTTTCTTATTTTTATATTTTCACTTATTATTCTAATAGCTTTATCACAATAAGATTTTGGTTTGAACACATGATTCTTGTTGCCCTGCATAGTAATTAAATTGAATAGAAAACCATACAACGAAATTTGTCATCACATACAAATCCCTATTTACAGTGTCTAGTAATACTTGCACAGCTTATTATTCGAATTTCTGGTAGTGACATACATGATATGATGTTATTTTCGGAGTGGTTTAAAAGATTACAAAAGTTACAGGTGCATAATATTACATTTGAATACAAGTTGTATTTTTCACTCTACGAAAGGAACTCTAATACCATCAATTTCAATAGTGTCTGAGGATAAATATCCTTTGGAGTCTCGAATTCGGATTCTACCATTAGGATACTGAGTTTCTAACGTGCCGTCCTTATATGCAGTTTTCATTGTACCGTCGGGAAAAATTCGTTTGTTACACTCTGAACGATGAACTTCTTTTTGGCCATTAGGTAGAAATAACACAGCATCACCATTTGGATCTACTTGATATATAGTATTGTCAGGGAAGATGTACTCCTCTTGTCCACTAGCCCTATCGAACTTCACAGTTCCGTTGGTAAACAGCATTTCGGTTGATCCATCTGGATTCTTCCTTTCTATTTGGCCACTGAAATACACCAAACGGTAAACCATTTTTATTATTGATGTACTTATGGTTTACGCAGACGTCAAAATAACCGTAAATGAAAATAATTACTAATTTACTTAGAATAAGTAGTCATTGTCAAGCCATTTGGATAAGTATATTGTCTGATCCCAAGTTCTGTGTAAAAATATTGTCGTGATCCATCCGCCCTAGTTTCAAGGATATCTCCATTTGTATAGACAATCCTGCCGAAAAATATGAAATCCATTGATTACTTGTAAGTTTTAAAGACAACTCTACAACAATAACAAACCTATATAAATGATTAGTTGACTTCTTACCGCGTAAAATTGTTGGCTTTGGATATGTATTTTCTAGTGCCATTGGGGCATACAACTTCAACGTCTCCGTTTGTGTTTTGATACGTTTTACTATTCGATATTTTAACGTCATCATCAACACATTGCGCACGAGGGATCTTGTCTAGGTTTGCTATCTCTTCATTGCAGCTCAAAATCATTAAAGACGGTGACGTTAAAGTGCTTGCATCCTGATTATCTATTTTCTTGACACAATTGATACGGTTTTCACTAGCCTTGACGTTGCTCTTCGGTGGAGTCGGTATCATTGACGTCCTTGAGGTTTTTTTCTGAACAACTGGACCCTTAAGGTTCGATTGAGCTGAACTGAAGTAACCAACGGATTTAGATGCCTTACTACTTGTGGCCTGGGGTTGAAGGGACGATGCAAGCTTGTTTGTTGTTCCTAGTAAATTTTTGTCTGAGGCAAATTGTACTTTCGTGGCACTATGAGGTTTTGTTTGAATCTTGTCAATTACGTTTCGATCTGAGCTTTTAAGAATTGGTGAGACACTTTTGTTAGATTCAAAATCTGCTTTCTCTTTTTCTAAATGTTTTATTCGATCTTCTAGTTTCTTTTGTGTTGCTTCCCATCTATTTGTCTTTCGCTGCAATTCAGTCTCTACATTTTTGAGTTGATCGTTCAAGGCTTTGATTTTAACCTGATATTCTAAATTTAGTTCGCGAAATCTTTGGCCTTCCATAGAGATTTTTTCTAAACCTTGACTCTTCGATTCCAGTTGCTTTCGGTAGTTTTCCAAATTCTCCAACTCCTGTTCTTTAAATTTTTCAAACTCCTTTTTGGTTTCCTTCAGTTCTAGATCTTTTTCCTCCAGTTCTTCTCGATACCTCAAGAGCCTTTGTTTTTCTTCTCTCAAATACTTCGTAAGCCGTTGTTGTTGGTGAAGTCTTACCATCATCATAGTTTCATTTATATCGTCGGGTTGGTTGTCTTTACAGATAGTATAACTCAGAGTCCTATCCAGATTTTGATGAGGAGTTTGACTTGGACTATCTCGACGTCTAAGCAAATGTTCCCAAATCTTATTGAATTCAGCATAAGACAGTGAAGTGTTGGGCGGAAGTTTTATATCTGCCAGCAAATCATCCAAATTGGCGGATATCTCCATTGCCTGTCTTCTCATTTCTTCGATTGAAGCAGGAGCATTAGTTTCTGTCTCACTAAGCTTCCTCCTGATATATAATCGTAGTTTATCATAGCACTCGTCAGTCTCATACACTTGAGAACTGCTAGGAACATCTTCTGCGGCGGTGTCTACATGACTTTCGTCCATACTTAGATCATCTTCCATAAATCTTCCAACAAATGAAGCCTGAGAACCAAAGCTGGATCGACCAGTCAATTGCTCCATTTTTTCAAAAATCTTTAATTCTTTCAACTCAAGGAAGGCATCATTATCTTCATCTAGAGAGCTGGTTGAGTCAGACAAAACTTCCAGGCCCTACAAGTCATACAACAGCACAAATTTCAAAATCAATTTATGATGAATTTACTCTCTTTCTATGTTGAATAAGTAAAGCTGTCACTGTCACTCTTTACCTGTGGGAAAACGCTAGGAATATCATCGATTCTGTTATGCGTAACTAACTGTACTTCTTCCACCTTTTTATTTGTATCCGGCTGACAGGGCCCTTGTGCGACGGGTTTTTGAGGCACTGATTTAATTTTGGACTGAAACACACAAGTAAAACCAGATTAGTAATGCCATTGATTCACATATTAAAGACTAACTAATTATTCCAAATCTAGTTAAATTACCGGCAACTCAGCCAATGGTGCATTTACCTTTTTCCCTTTCTTGAAGTTCTTGTGTGATGAAGACCCCCTACTTCTTAAAGCCTTCGGACGTGTAGTGGTCTCACTGTTAGAATGTAATGGACTTGAATACTGTTTCCTTGAAGTACGTG
>JAQFYJ010000633.1:0-12148 GCA_034694685.1 Isotoma anglicana | reverse complement strand
ATTTAATATTGGTAACAACAAATCGTACATTATTATGTTGTACAAGGATAGCTCATCACATCGCCCATCGTCATCTAGCCAGGGTGTCATCGTCACTCTCTCTCAACTCAATCCCTGCCATCCATGTCAAGAAGATTCATATTCACAATTTGTGTTTGCTCAATTCATTACTATTATCATGAACATGAGGATGATTATTAAGGGGAAGATAACATACTATATGACACGACACACAAAGATAGATTGCTTTCTAGCCTATATCTGTATCACAGTGAAATCCTATGGGATACCCAATTACCTCATTGTGATCTAACTGTTGTTCATTCAATTTGAAATCTAATGCAATGTGTCTTCGTCATTCTTCATATTATTATAGTAACTAACTCCATAGAAGATGAGTGAGATGCACACTCACACCACACGCTGAAATGCGAGAGGACCAAATCTAATAAACCATGCTCAATCTGTACAATGATGTATAAAATACAACAAAGTGTCCATATCTCTCGATGATTTTTCAAAATATTATTATGATGTAACATCTCTATTTCCTTCCCTTAATGTGATCAACCTAACCAAGGGGTCCAATCCAGATGACAATGACAAGTTCTCATTCTTCGGAAATATGAAGGGTGGTCTCATATCAAATCATATCACGCAGCCAATTTAAAAAAGTGCATTACTTACAATTACAATAGCAACTAATTTTATTACCTAAGTCGATTCTAACCTAAATATTAATCTTATGTCAGAATCGAAGAAAGTAAAGTAAAAATAGTCATTAGAAGTATATGTCTTAGCTTACTATAAGGTTGACATTGAGTCCAGGTCCAGGCACAGATGGTCCTTTGGTGAGGAGAAGTCTTACGATATCCTCATTTCCACTCCAGGCTGCCAAATGCAGTGGGGATGACCCTTGGAGGTCAACGATGTTCGTTGATGCCTCATGACTTAACAATAGCTCCACTATATTCCTGTGTCAAAACCAGAGATCAACATTTCCTTTTAATAAAAATGCACACAGTTTCCTCCAAACACCATTTATTAGTATTTCTACATGAAAAAATGCACATTAATAAAATCCTCAATTCGAAACTGCCCTTCTACCATATGTATGCATACTACATAATATAATATAGAGAGTAGTTTGAGTTAAAGCGAGTGTGTAATAGATTATGATAATATGCATCCGAATTTCCACACCAATGAACAACTCATTACGTTACGGATAATCTTGTACTGCCTGTTATGTAATGTAAAAGGTTTAGAGAGAACAGAACACCCTCATCGTCGTTTTATACTCAAATCCTCAAACTATAATGCGATGACTTTTGTGCTAAATCAGCATTTTAGCATGCAAACTGCACCCTTTTTTGTATCAAGCAAGAGTACACAATTTCATATTATCATTGTATGAAATCAAAAAGGACACAGTTGTCGTACGAAGGATAATCAAAATTTTCATAAGTACTCTCACTCGTAACTGCCTACTTCATTTAGATTTTAGGCCATTCAAATGTGCACATTACGAATCTTACTACTTTATTTAATTCATTCATAAACCGAGAAGAATATTCTGTGTAAGTTAAAGGTATCATTTTATGCAAATAAAATTTGTCACGGTAGTTCCTTTCAGTTGGCAACAAGGCCACATAGTGTAATATAATGTTTCCATATTTATAGAAGTTAAGTTAAAATAGTCACAGCCAGCTTCTCTGAGGACCTTTAATTCTAAACCGAATACTAAATTGAATGGGTATTCAAATAGACAGCAGAGGCACTTCTCTAGTAGACATAACAATAGCCATTCTGGCAAGCGTTAAGTAATTGCTCCACATAATGGTCATAGTTGATAGTCATGAATATTTAAAATGAGCAAGAAGAAAATTATTACGATCGTTCCCTAATAAATAAGCTTTTGCCTAAAAGTTGAACGTTTAACTTTAAGACTCATCTTGGAAACTTAAGTACATCCTCTAGCTGTGTAGTTCTTATCACATTTAAGTCATTTTAGTGTTCACGCTTTTTAACATCTGCCATTATTTCTTTCTTCGTATTTCTGACTTCTTCAAGCATTGCATGATTTTCTAATTAAATAGAACCATCCAGTAATTTTGCAGTTTAAAGTACGAAGTAAAAGAAGCTTGACGTGGCGAGGGTAATGCATCCGGTAACAAAAATAAAAATCTTCTGTAATGATAATCATACTGAAGATAAGGCTGTTACTGCTGTTACTCTAAAAATTATGTAAATTAAATTGCTATAGACTCGCATCATGTCCAAAGTCTTCAGTGCGTTGCAATTGCAAGCAAACTCTTAATTGTCGTTCTAGTTCTAATTTAGCTTGCAAATTTTAATTGTGCTTGTTTCGGAATCTAAGTTATTTTGATATGAATGAATAGGAACATCTTCTAAATTAATTCGTACATTAGCAGATTGTAGAAACTCCTTTCGCATGTTGAATTTAAAATAGAATTCTGTATTACCTGTGTCGATTAACAGCTGCATGGTGGAGTGCTGAGAACCCATTCGCGTCCTGAGCATTGGCTCCAGGTCCTCTTCGTAAGCTATAATAGAACGTTACATTAAATTTTTCATTAGTCCAGCTTATCAAAGAGAATTTTAAATGGGAAGTTTAAGTCTTAAAAGTACTTTTATTCTTTCGGTAAAGTGAAGAAATGGGCCATAAATGGAATAAAAAATGTATTTAGGTCGCAATTCTCGTGAATAGGTGAGTATAAGGAAAGATGTAAAAGCAAGGTATAGATAGGTACAGTTGGAAATGTTGGAATTGCTCAAGCTGAACACAATAAATTCCGGGTCGAACGCCGGAGATCAATACTAATTAATTAGGATTAGTTGAGCAACGGGTAACTTCTTCAGATCAAATATTACTACTCTTCTTGTACTAACACCTTTGCTTTGCTTGCTTGCGTGTAAACAATTCATTCTTATATATAAGTTTAACTTTGTTGATTCTACAATCCTACCCTTTGAAGTACAACTGTTGTCTATCATGAATTTTAAATGACTTTTCTTTCTCGTGTAACTTATATTTCGACCAATAACTAGGTGAAACATTTTTTGCGTTTTTTTGGCAAACAAACTGAACACACGGAACATACTAAAAATTATTGTCTGGAATATTCTAAAAAGCCAGAATAAGAACAAGAAAAGGTACTTTAAACGTCCAGTTCAGTGTTTTCCATTCTCTTTTTGCATTTTACATTAACTTCACTTGATAAGATGTATGTTTTTGCAAAATCCATACACCACAAGCTGTAATAAATAAAATAGTAAATGTTCCCTAAGTTATATTTCATATTCTTATCCCATCAAGCTAAAACAGACTGTCACATTACTTACATTTAACTTGAGCCGAACCACTACCTTCCTATTTTTATTTATATATTGCAAAAAACGGACAGTAAACAAAACAACACAAGCAGGTGAAAACGACAAAAATATACGGAAAAAAATTAATTTGCACAATGACAAAATCCTTCTTTTGAAATTTGAATGAGCATTTAAATGAGCTTCTAGCTACTGTATTACATTAGTTTAAAAAAAGTATTTGCAACAATTTATTACAAAAACTGTCAAAAAAAGAATGCCTACTCTCTAGACTCTCATGACTTTTTTTCTTTCCTCTTGTTGTTCTCTGTCGATGCCATTAATCAGAACAGAACACTTTTCATTTTACGTTATTTAAATCCCAGCGTTATTGCACGCTTAGAAGTTACGAAGCGGTAAATCTGACAGTTTGACAGGAAGAATGCCCTTCCATCAAGAGGTATTATGCTAATCAGGAAGCAAAAAGGTAGAAAACAGACTTCTCGCGTAATAATTTTGGATATTTTTTGCAAATAGTTCTCAGCAACGTTTAACACATTAATTCGCAATACCTATTTGCAGTTTGCAAGTTTGCATAAAGCGAAATCCTTTTAAAGTCTAAGTCTAGTCGAAACCACCCTACCACTATTTCATATTTGTATTTCAGATTAAGTCAAGCTTCAAGCATCAACTGTAGATAGAGATTTGCGAAATTCAGTTATGCATGCTGTCTGTTGCCGTTAACTTTGACTGAAAGAACAAAATCTATCTTGGAAGTTGAAATGGAAACATGGAAGATTGTAAAGTTGAGCAAACCAGAAATAGAATTAGAGTCTTAAATGTTCCACCCATTTATTTACTAAATGGCGAATTTACATTTTCATTCATATTGAGGTTAAATCACATCACGGCTCAATTATCACGAATTCAACATCACTCATCATCATCGGATTAGTAGATAGAAATAGACGCAACTTGCTTTAACAAATTATTTTTTTCATTCATTCTACGTATTTGATTAGAGATAGGGTTAAACGATGAAGAATTACGAATTGCATCACGCTAGAGCGTTAAGTCAACAAATTATTTTATCCATCTACAAAATCTACATGTAATAAAATACATAAAAGCCTGCTTATCTTTTCTAAAGGTATTTCATACTATTTACTATTTGCAATACAAACGAAACTGTCCCTAACGTATGTTGAATTGTATATGAAGTGTATGAAACAGGTTTTATTTATTTATTTATTTATTTTTATTTATTTATTTGATAGATAATTCTCTTTACTCAAATTACTCATTGAGCCACTAGGTAGGTGGTAGAAGTGGATGGATGGTGAGTCGCAAGTATTAATTGTATTCTAAAAGTATGATGATAGGAGATAAAAAGTATAAAAATACATTATTTGAAATCTGATGATGAATGAATGAAGAAGCACCATGAAAAATAATAATAAACAAGCACACATCCGATTCCGTCACTTTCTAATTTCATAAATACACCCTTAATAGTTACGACAATTATCTTATGCGACTTCAACGCAACTAATTAACTTGACAGAAATCAAATTAAAGTGCCTATTTTTATTGCCTTACCCTTACCTGCCTTTTTTCCAAATGACTGACGTAGCATTTTAATGACATTTACAACTGTAAAGTAATAATATTAGTACCTAATCTGAAGATAACTCACTCATTCATGCATAGAGGTGAACCAGCATTTTAATATTAATACAAAAGGTAAAGGTGTAGGCATAGGCATAGTTTCTTTTAAAAAATAATCTACTTTTCCCATCTTTGTATTAAATAATACGAGTTCATGCTGAACTCAGCGTTTTGCATTGTTCTAGCGTAAAATTACTTTGAAAAAACTAAACCTAGTGAGTGGTGCACAGGAAACGCACACTTGAAAGTGTGTCTCAATTGTTCTCGTTCTAATTTTTTTTGCAGATTGGCTGACAGATTCACAAATTCTCTTTTTTTATATGCAATTAGCTTTGCCGACTTGTCTTCTATTATCTATGTAAACAGAGACAGTGTGTGTGTTTGTAGTGGATTAATGCTCCAGGCTTAAAAGTCACTTTCTGTCTTCTTGAATTGAAACAACAAAGCACAAAGCCGTTATAAATTGCATTTAATTTCCTGGGCTTAAAATCTTAAATGTCAATCTGACTAAATGAAACGCTTTGCTAGAATAATGCAAATTAATTTGATCTAATCTGATTAACCCATATAATAATCTTAACTTAAGTGTTCACTCTCGTAATACCTTAAAAGGGAATGTATTTTACATTATATCATATTACATAGCATTATATGATTTCAGCGATTTCTAATCCAGACATTAAGTACTTCCAAGAATAAACAAACTAATGCTTTTTTGTTACCACCGGTTTGTGTGCATGCCAGAATAATGCGTAATCGAAACTGACTCGGTACCAGGCAGTTATATTATTATATATTAATGTTAGTTCTTAGATGTTTGGTTTTTATTAATATCAAATTGAAACCAGTCCAGTAGCATGGTGAATCACCACCAGCATTGATTTTTGCATAATAATAATATTCATTGTGTACTTTAGACTGGCTGGTGACTGGTTAGAAAATTACAACTCAACTCCGACCAAAAATGGGACAATGGAATCGAAGACGGAAAGGATTTTGATTGAAAAGGAAATTTCTATAATATAAATTTGGTTGTGGTTTTGAGTAACGGAATAAGCCGAAGCTTGAAGGTCTGCTAGCATGCTCATCACAATTTACAATGCTAAAAGAGATTGGAGTCGTATAATATTATAATAAATGTAGATAATAGAAAGATTGTACAAAGTACAATTGTACAAAGAGATAAGAATGATAATACAATGTTATGAGCAATCTTCAGATTGCGAAAAAAAATAATCGAACAAACAATCATTTACTTCTTTCTGCAAATCTATCCATCCATTAATGCTGATTGCCTTCAATGTAATGCAATGTTAGCTAAGTTTCTGGCTGGCTATCTATTTACATTCCATTATTATTATCAAATGTAAAGCTAGCAAGTATATAATAATATTGGCAAAATGAGCATGATAAAAATAATTGAATCTAGCTAACACTGCCAAGGTTATCCTTCACTAGATCAGCATGTATGCACTCAACTTTAAAGTCAATCAGCTCCCGACAAATAATTAAGAAATAAATTGCTTTACATTTTTACATCACCGCTGTAGGGTACAGCGAAAATTATTCTGAAAGTGTAGATTATTGAACTGTCCACTGTTATTTAATTATATAAACTTTCCTCTTTCGTCATGAAAGCGCATTTAAATACTTATTGGCAATTTGTTTGAAAATATACAAATTCATGACTTCACAAGGTCCCAATGTTAATATGTAAAAGTACAAAATAATCATTCGGTTTGTTTGCGCATTGCAAACATATATTAGCTAACCTTAAATCCCTACAGATAATGCCAAATCAACAAGTCAATGTTGTTGTAATTTTTTTAAGTAATCTCTAACTATATTATTGGATTGGTATATAGATTATTGATTATGTTGTATGAGATGCATAGTGCATTTAAAAATGCATACAAATAATAAATACGCAACATATAAAAATTATGCTGATTGTACATTTTTTCCTTCACTTGTAACAGTAACTTATCACTTATGGGTTTTAACATAAGTGCTAAGCCAAATCTATACTTTAAAACTTTTATCTGCAAACCAAATTAAGATTTGGTTGATTAATCCTTTGCAAAGATTAAACTCGTTGTTTTTACATTTCCATAAAATTCATCAATGAAAAACTGCATTGATAAGGAGCCTGACAGGATATGGAAACTATTGAACTTTATTTAGAAGGAAATCAAGCATGTAAATTTATAAAATGTTTAAATTTAAACTCTGCTGTAAACACATTACCACTTAAGATTAAATTCTATAGCCTTCTTACATGGAAATGCATAATCATTCATTCATTAAAGAATAGAACCCCTGATTGTCTAACTTTAAAAGCCATTTTTACAAATTTGAGTAACTTAACACTGAGCACGTATATGAAGGTCATTTCATTATTTATTTCCTTCATGATACTGAACTGATACCAGGTTACGTCGTACAATACATATGTGCATAATTCATGAGAAAAACGATCCGATATACTTATCAAATTGCAAATTTGACGTTTTTAACCATTTAACCTAATACTACATACTCTCGTGTAGGTTAAAAAAGGAAGATCAAGAGCCTCAATAACAAAAACATCTGAAGTTATTAGTCTGGCTGGATAAAAGTGTCCAAATTTAGCAATGGTTAAGGATAGGGAAAGTGTGGCGGGAGGTTTGTATTTCTCCAGAGAGAGAGAAATGTCTAACCTGGCAAGTGGTCCTTTCTTTGCCCTAGAGTTGAGTATTTTCTCCACAACACTGTAATCACCATTTCTCGCAGCTTCAATTAACTCTTGATCCTTTCCCATGCTGCCCCATCGGGTTTTATTTTTATCCCCAATAACACAAAACACTAGACACTTGTCACTTGTAAATTAACCCAAGACGTTTTAAATGTGAACCTTATTAGTTAAGAAATAGTTGAGTTGATTTGGGGCAAAAATGAGGAAAGTTTAATACAATAATATATGAGAATATTTTTGCTCGCGGAACACACAAAGTAAAGGGAATAATCGATCCAGTCCACACACCCTTCCATACTTGTTAAACACACTGCACATGCCTGCCTACGTACTCTTTCCTTTAATAATATACACTCGGCCTATCTATAATATTGTAGAATTTATAACACTCCAGCAGAATCTCGATCTCTTTTTCTGGACATCCTGGATCCAAAGGAAAACTCTCAATAGAATTGTAACAGCCGTGGTAGCATGTAGTAGTAGTAGCAAAGTTGCGTATGTATTCGATAGGGAATCCAATCCAATCCTCTCTGAGCTATTCTATGTTTTTCCTATTATAGAATTATATTACGTTTAGAACACTTTTCTAACGCTTGGGAGTCTCAGTGTGTGTACAATGTGTACATCATGTGTGTAATAACACTTTGGCTACTGCTTTTTTCCTATCATCATTTCAGGATAGTTTATATTATATGTGGGTGTCCTGGTATGGTCTTAAGTTAACCCATTAATATTATTAAATTCTCATCCCAAAAAATGAACGAGTGGCACGAGCTTAGCTTGTTTAGTAGGATGTGTAGAGGAAAATCCTTTACTGTCTCTGGACAAAGATTTATATTAATCTTTTCTACCAAAGAGATTTCATGGTATGTTGCGTTCCAAATGAAGGCTTCGATACTCTACGGTCACTTTTGCTAGAATGTATCAAAATGTCCGTGGGAAGGATCTTAAGATTAGTTCTTGTTCGACTTGAGTAATGAGTCCGTTATAATATAATAATAATATAGCAGACCTGACCACCACTACCGAATCTTTCTGATTACATGATACTGAAACAAAGTATAAAATCTACACATATACGGGTTAAGGTTTAATGAAAATGATTTCTTGATCCAATGTTTGTACGTTTAATTTAGCTTCTCTTAAAACCTTATTAAGTTGATATGCACACACAAGTTAGTTAATATCGGAATGTTTGTTTGTATTTGTAATGTATATGAAAAAATACTAACAAATAACTATACCTAACAACTAGGAAAAAGTTGCTTCTGTCCTGATGATAAATTTATATGGTATGTAACAAGTAAGCACTTTTTGTCTCACTTACTCAGTCATCATCAGTATCACTACACACTAGTTGCTAGTGTGCGTAAGAAAAACTGAGTCAGTCAGATACTGATTTGATGGATGATTGTTGTCAGTCACATTAGCGACCTAAGTATCTACACAATTACGAAAGGGAATATAATATTGAAGATTGTTATAATATTATACGAGCTTGGTTTAATAACCACTGCACCAACTGCCTGCACTGATGAGACTGACTAATTGTATTTAACTGACTTTGCCATTAGTTAATAGTTAGTTGTATCACATTGTGTGTATACTCAGACTGACTGTCAAGTTGCTTGTGAATGCGAAACAAACGAGGCCCTAGTGAATCCTAATACTCAAGATAAGTACTGTAATGTAATGGTATAACTGGTAACCAAGTCTGATTGTATTTTTGCCTACTAAGCCTCAATTTACCTTAAAAGCTTTGCACTTTCACTCAGAATATATTTATAAAAAAGGCTTTCATCCAATGGGCAAAATCCACCTACAGTTAATTTTGCATTCGAAGTCATGTGAATATGCTAAGGCTATTAAATAATAAATAATCCTTAAGCAAGTTCTTTGAAGTTTTTCTACTTTGGGGTGGAATAAAGTCCTCGATATGGATGTTGTGAGAGAGTCGCGAATAAGCTTCTACTTGTAGAGTATAAAACTTATGTTATTTTCATATCTCATTTTTGCGAAATGGGTTTAGCTCTTTTGGGTTATAATACCTTGAGTTGGTGATCGTGTGGACGTATATTTATTCTTAGGAGAGTAAAGCATGTGCGTACTATTGAATTTTTGGTATTGGTATCAACTAGTGAGAATTAAAGTTGACCTTACATTATTGGCACTTAATCTTTGAACTCTTTCTGTATAAATTTGACCAATTCAATGATGGCTTAATAAAGAGCAAAATAAGTCAGTTATATGTTTTTGCTCTTATGTTTAGTGTTGTGTGTAAATGGATTACTTGTAATAATACGTTAACCTTATCGTTATCTCGTTTAATAAAGTCTGCATGAGCATGCATTAATGTGGTGATGAAATGACTTAAATTTTCATGTATCTGACTGAAACCCTATTATAATTTTACTCATTCATAACAGTTAAACTGTTGACTGTCTGTACTGAATGACGAATTACAAGTGGACGGCTACGATGAAAATAAAGTAATGGTTTTATTGACATCTAAATGCCTCCCACTTAATTCAATAAAAGTTCTTTTGGCTGAGTTTAATAAACACACAATAAAATACTGATTTACTACGTATTTATTTTTGAACAAAGTACTGTTGTAGAGGCCTCATAAACTTTTAATATGACGGTTGACAAAGTTTTTCCTCTATCTTTTATAACGATTAAGAAAACTAAGATCACGTTCAAGAGATAAGTTCAGTAGTTATGTATTATGCAATTTATACATAGGTATAAGTATAGGTATTAGATGGGAAAATCATCATGAGAATTTTTCTAATCTAGCACGTACGACTTTTTTTAAGCGTTAAATCCTTACCTAAGTAGGAGACCTGCTAAGTTAAGCATAACATTTTTTAAGTGTGGGAAGAAGGCTATGATAAGGTAATGAAAATAATTATAAAGAGTTTAACGAAAAAAATAGTTTTGAAAAAAATAATATCAGTATACACCACAGTCAACAGTTTTCGACGTGGCAATGATTGCACCGTTGCATGGTATTTCATTTGTTTGTGAAAATGTCTTTTAGTTTTTTATTGAATTGGAATTAGCACTAATTTTTTACACATTAAAAAAACTCTAACCAGAATCTGTAGCCTATGAAATGCATCTTTTTAATACAACCAATTAACATAAGCAATTGCTAAATTATATAGTATGTCAATTTTAATAACAAGTTGTATCGGATTGTGTTGAATTCCTATTCTATACTATAATGTAAAAGCCTTTAAGAATGAAAAATATTTCACAAGGTTTTCATTATCATGTATTCAGCTATCTTAAATTTTAAAATACATGCATTTTAAGTCAAATTTCAAAATTTAAAAGTTCTCCTACACTAGCAAAATTAATTCATATTCATATGCACGATTCCAGTTCTTATTGCTTTGTCTTGTCAAAAGAGAGAATGGATATACCTATCCACACACCCTCATTTGCCTTTTAATCCAGTCCATGACCATACTCAACATATGGAATTATTTTACCTACTATATAAGTCCATGCTCATTTACATATGCATAAAAGAATTATCTGTAAGACAAATAAAGCCTCAAATTATGTCATTATGTAAAATACTCCACAATTCAATAGTACCATTAGTTAGCCGACATGCTCTTGTCTTTCAACCTCACCTGATTGATTGTCTTAAATAACCACTAATTTCGTAACAATTTCAACCAATTATAAATACATAGTGTATTCGCAGCGCTTATGTATCAGAACGACAAAAACCAATATGTTAATTTAACAAGTTCATATAAGGATAAGCTAGCAAAGGAAAGGTTTATCAGCGTCAACCGTGTGTACTACCTAAATAAATACAACCTTATCAAATGTATATTAACCTATGCCCATAAACTATGGAATAGAGTTGCTGGAAAATTGTACGGATTCATTGATATCAAATGATCAAAACCTGTATGCATAAATAAGCATTCATAAGACTAGTGAAGTTACTCATCATTTGGACAACACGGTATATTATTTGCAACTATTACTACATGCATAGATAGAGCGTTAAATGGATTATATAACTGAAGTTGAAACTCCCCTTTGGCCCGAAGCTATCATCTGCTGATTCCTATACTCATTCTTAGTTTGAGTTAGACAACATTTTATTTATATTTCTTCTCTAAAATTATGCAAGTTTCTTTGTGCTTTAAAAATCTAAATATATAATCGGATACATCGATTATAGCGAGAGGAGTTGGTGAATTCAAAATGTGGGACTTGAGTGTGTGTAGTTAAACTTAAAAGTGAGTTAAAACAGCGAAATAGAAGAATTATCTTCAGAAATGAAGAGTTTTTTGTTCTCTGTTGTTGGTTTCACTGTGTTTGTCTTATTGGATTTATCATCGAGATGGGTTTCTGGCCAGAGTCAAGGTATAGTTAAATACC
>JAQFYJ010000632.1:0-12149 GCA_034694685.1 Isotoma anglicana | reverse complement strand
GCTTATAGATAAATAATTCTTTTATCTTGCTTTTGAACTACTTCGCATAATTGAAAATATGCAAAATAGCCAGATTTGTGCAGCAGCGATTTAAAATTGCATTTCGCTTTTTTGCTTTTTAAGCAATGAGGAAATAATCGGAAAGATTAGGATCATCTTTTGCATTACTTACTTTTTGTCGATGCCATGTTAATATCAATGACCTATGCTACACCGTGAGTGAAATGTTCAGGTAATTCCTTATGTACGTGAGAATAAGCTCTTCCGCCTTTAAACATTATGAAACTCATTTGAATCCAGTTATATACAAATTATTGTTGAACTTTGAACATAAATGTATTTATTTTCAAAATCTAATAAATATATAGGCTAATAACACACTACTTTTCCGCTTATGATGTTTTTAGCAACCGCATAATGTGGCTCTTGCGTTTCAAAGGCAGGTTATCCAAAGCGTACTTATATAGTTTATAACTATTGTAAAACAAACTCCTAGTAGTCAAAAATCCCCAATAAAATTCTATTTATTTTTTACATTATGAAATGCATTCTCACGGGTACAAACGGATCGGGCATTAGCTTTTTCATCTCTTTCTTTCGTCCATTTGCACTCATGACATATTAGACTGTGGAAAATCCATTGTAGGTAGTTTTTCCGATTGGGTTAGAACTGTTCGCTATGGAAAAATGATGTGGGAAAATCTAGATATTTTTGTGCAAACTTTTAATATCTGCTTTCTGATTTTCAAATAATTATTAAATCATAATTTCCATTGAATAAAGACTTGCTTCAGTTCAAAGAATGAGTTCAGTAATTGGTAATCGAAGATGGATATATATCTATTTCTGAGTAATTATTTTATTATCAATTGACAAGACGACGTTGATTATTCATTTTATAACTTATCCATTTCATTCAATTTCAACGAAGATTTAACAAAATACATATACTATCATCAGTTTCCACCCCATTTTTCAGATAGTTATAATTAAGGTGCAGCTTTAATACAACTTACAATATCTAGATTTGATGTAAAGTATTTTTTAATTTTCTTTGATTCAGAAATCGAATAAGGTATATTTTGTATTTTTTTGTATTGCAGTGCAAATAAAAAGCGATGGCATTAGCATATTGTTAGATAACGAAGTAGAATTTTATTATAATAAATCAGTAAGACATCAAATACATTCAGTAGATTGTTGACATAAGAAATCAATTCTACAAAGTTTTGGAATATAATTTATCTCAGGCATTTCTGACTGAACAAGTTTCAATTAGAATTGTAAAAGTACAACTGCATTAGAATACAAGAAACCCTTTTGTAGAAGAATTATGCAAAAAAGTACTTAAATCCCAATATTTAAAGTATACTCCGTCTTCATTACTTATAAATAGAACTAGAATCTTTGAAGTATTCCAATTACAAATACAAGTATTGAACAAATTATACAGTTCTGTGTAAGCACATTAGATTTTATAAGAAGTTAGAAATATGGAAATTTCAGTGTGGAAAATAATTATTTCTGAATGTTATTTCAAATATTCTGTGTATGCAAGATTAAAGTTTATGTTAAGTATGAGGAAAGGAGGAAACATCAACATTTGCTTTTGTTATACTTAATATATTTTTTACTCTCATTTTAATGTAGAAACAACATTGCACGGACCTATTTTCGAACGGGTTTTACACGATATGGCCACATAATCAACGGTTAAAATTAACGATTAACCCTTTGATAATTGCGTTACAAACCTTACAGCGGATATCAAGTGTATAATTTTTGGAAGCTAAAGCTCACACTTTGAGATAAAACATGGGTTGATGTTCTAGATGAGTAAAAAACAAGCTTTGAGTTCCCATGTGCGTCACAATTCTTAATAGAATTGAATCTTAAGTAGGAAGAGCAACTTCTTAGCATTGACCTACGCAATTCTGGCAATTCCTTGCCATTTGCCATATATCGTTGCAGCATTTTTGCAAAGGGCAGTTCTTATGTGCCTGATCTTATTCTGCCTTATTGCAAAGCTGACATGAGGTATTTTGCTTAATTGCCTTGCACCATAAGCCCAAGTACTTCACATTTATTTATTTCATCTAAGCCAAAACCCCAGTCTATGTATTTGGGTAAATCCAATCTGAGTGCAAAACAATAATTGAGTTTTGTTTTTGAGAAAAAAAATAAAGAAAATAGAATTTACTACAAAGTAACGACCCTGCTATTGAATAGGGAAGGATTTTGTTGCGTCTGTTTTTGCTTATAGTAGAAGTTCATCATACGCATTTTTAGAATGGGATTGTCCAACTTGAATGATCAATCATCACCAGTGGGGTCTTGATAGTAAGTATATATGGATACAAATAACATCTAAAATCGCAACCCCAAGCAAGTGCTCTTGGTATTCCCGTGAGTTCTTTACAACTGCTATGAAACCGATTCATCTTTCATTGATAATGCTGAATTACCTAGACTGGCTTGAATTTAATTGTATGCAGTTTATGTAATGTTTATGTTTTCAATTGCAAGGGGGATTGTACACTGACGTATTTTGCATGTTGTGAATGATGAGCTTTAATGATTGTTACACGGGTATAAAAGAACCCACAAGGGCTGCAATGGTCACAGTTACATTTGCAAAACGAATCAGTTGGGTGAAACTTCAAGAACCTTCTCGACTTTGAAATAAGAATAATTTTCAAACAAAACTTTACTCAGCAGAACTACATTTTAACCAATTACTTGGAAAAAGATACTTCGGAGTTCTAAAAATCTCGGGCAAGCCAAAGTATCATCTTACCTCACTCACCACAATGCCAGAAAACCGAATTGAAAAACTTTACAAAAGCGCAGAAGAGCTTTTGAAACCGGAAATAGCCCAAATAAACGGTAACTATTCTTAAAGTTTTATTTAATTTCGTAAATCAAAA
The DNA here is from genome assembly GCA_034694685.1 of Isotoma anglicana. Taxonomy (NCBI): domain Eukaryota; kingdom Metazoa; phylum Arthropoda; class Collembola; order Entomobryomorpha; family Isotomidae; genus Isotoma; species Isotoma anglicana. The sequence goes on along the minus strand of JAQFYJ010000632.1, from coordinate 9,222 downwards.
TTATTCCTTTGTGCAAGATTGAGTTGCACAGTTACTAATACTAAAACCCACACACAATTCATTCACATTCAACAGGAAAGATACCAGAATGGGTAAAAGGATCTTTTCTTCGAACTGGTCCTGGAAAGTTCGATCTCGGGGACAGCTGCACACTAAACCATTGGCTAGATGGTTATGCCATCCTATCTAAATTCTCTATTGATGGTGACATGGTAAAATTTGAGAAGAAATTTCTCCAATCTGATGCATATCAACGGGCTGTAAAAGCAAATAGACCAGTTATAACCGAATTTGGAACTTCTAAGCAAGCTGATCCTAACAAGAGTTTCTTTGGGCGTCTCGTTTCTGCCGTAATGCCTATTGAATTAAGTGATAATAACCAAGCAGCTCTGTTCCAAATTGGAAAAGAAGTATTTGCAACATCGGAGACATGCTTCTTCCGGAAAATTGAGCCATCAACTCTTGCCACTGGAGACAAGTATGATACTAACAAATGCTTTGGGACCAATATTGCCTGTGCTCATCCTCTTGTTGATGAAACTGGAGCGATGTACAATGTAGGAAGTACGGTCATTACTGGGACGAAATATAACATCTTCCGAGTTCCTCCCCCAGCTAGTAATGTGTCAGCTAAAGATTTAATGAAGAAAACACAAATTGTCTGTTCCATTCCTTCCAGCTGGACAGGTAAAAATCTGATACATCTATTAAAATTAATAATCTAATTTTTCTTACATAATTGAACAAGAATTAAGTTTATAATAATTGTTTTTTAATTATCCTTTATAGGTCTTATGTCATACACTCACAGTTTCGCTCTTACTAAAAATTACATCATCTTCATTGAACAGCCGTACGTAATGAACTTGGCAAAGGCAGCTATGACTTACCTGAAGTCTCCACCCTTTAAAGAATGGCTTGAATGGAGACCGGAACTTAAGAACAGATTTTTCGTTGTTGAAAAGGCAACTGGGAAAATCATGAAAACAGAAGTTTTCTCTAAAGACCCATTCTTCTTTTTGCATCAAGTCAACGCTTATGAAGAAAATGACCAGGTAAAAAACTCTTTACAATTAAAAGCTCCACGAACAATCCTAATTTATAATACTTTATAACAAATAATTTAAACATTATCCTTTCTTAATCTCTCCAGATTATAATAGACATCGATGCATACAAAAGTCCTGATGTTATGGACTCAATGGATCTCTCAAAATTGCGTACAGGAGACTTTTCCAACAATTCTGCTCAAGGATCCTGTCAAAGATATGTCATTCCAGTCATTAAAAATATTAAAGACGTACCAGAAAATATTGACCTTGTAGCCGTCAAGTCAGATGCTACAGCATTTAGAACTGGAAATTGCATTACTCTCACTCCAGAAATACTTACCAAAGAGGGACTTGAACTGCCCACCCTGAATAAGAAGTGTCAAGGGAAAAACTACAATTACTTTTACGCTGCAGGAAATCAATCTAAAAATTCCTTCTCCAATTCGATTTGTAAAGTCGATGTGAAGAAACGAGAAACATGTTTGTGGAAAGACAATGAGTTTACACATCCAGGAGAGCCACTTTTCATCCCCAATCCTGAAGGAGTTGCCGAGGATGATGGTGTATTGATTGCTGCAGTTTGTGATTCTAGAGAAGAGGCATCTGATTTCCTTGTCATTCTGGATGCAAAAGATCTTAAGGAGTTGGGCAGAGCAAAGTTTAAAGCTGATATTCCTCCTGCACTTCATGGATTGTTTATTCAGTAATTTATATTTTTAGAATTATTTATTACACTTACAATTAGTTAAACTCATTAGGTATGGAACTTGTGATATACAAATTAAATATTTATATTATATCTATACAGAACAACAAAGGGTTAATCATTTTCTTACAGGTGTGCCATTCTTCATGTTTTTAAATAATTTTTTAGAGCAGGTACTTGAATTCTTAATTAGCAAATAGAAGGTACATGAAATATAATTTTAAAACAATTAAACTTTAAATATTATTTTTTACTATAGTTATTAATAATTTATTAAGAACTGATTTTATAATTTTAAGTTGTCAAATATACAGCACCGACAGTTCCTAAATACATATGTTAGTACTTTAAATGAAACCCAACTTGCCTTGTAAAACTTCTTTATTAAGGAGCGTCAGATCATTTATTGAAACGTGAATTACTTTTAATAATTTTCTAAAAGTTGAATAAAGTTGAAAACAGAGAATAAGTAATATATAGATATAATAATATAGTATAATATATACTATATTACTTATTCTCTGGTTGAAAACATTTATCGTAATGAGAAGTTTTGAACTTATTAGTCCTACCTTGGCAGTCTTAACAAATTTTCAGAAAGTGACGGATATACATATGAGTTGTTTTACTCGATTTTCATCGGACCGATCCAAAAAAAGGATTTGTTCGAAATTGGTCCTATCTTTTTTTAATGGAAAAATGTTTAGTAATAAAATAAAGTTTGCTATTTTACTAACACATATCATCAATTAATTTTGAATCAATAAAACACTACAGTATTATACAACTATGCAACCAAATGAATTCCACTTGGAATTTTTAAAAAATTGCAAAATTTTAGACGGTACTCTCGTACTCTTATATTGTATCATCGCATATCGTAAGCAAACTGATTCGTCTCAGTTATCGACATTTTTCAGTTAGCCGATTTTATCAAATCTGGTCAAAAATGTTTTCATTCACTTATATAAATTAAATTACAAATGAATAAATTATAATAATAACCTATCTACTAGAAAGAAACTAAACTGTAGACAATCAGAATTAGAATTTTGATAAATTTTATAATTTCTGTATCAAATGAAAGTATTCAGAACTTACAAACCCATCCATCCACCTTCAGTAGCGTTGAATAGAAGAACGCAAGAGAAACAGATTTGACTTCTTCGACCACACTATGTACCAATAAATTAACCTATATGACTTTCAATACAATACAACTCTAAATTTGTTGTTTCTCGAATATATTAACCACACTAATCAGAGAAGTTCTACATTCTCCAGTGAATCTTTGCTATCTAAAAGTGTTAACTACCTTTAAAAAATATCTTCTGAATTGATCTCACTAATCCGTCTTGTATGAAATGGACAATTTATTCATTCGCAGCATAAAGTAAAAATGATTCGACAAATAATGGATAGTTTAGAAAAAATACTACAAGGTCTCCTGCCACAAAAATTGTTCAAAAGAGTAATTCTAAGCTCTTTACTTTAGCCAAAGAAGACAAATTGTGTACGGAAGTAGTGCATTTAGTATTTCTTTTTGCTAAAATTTTATCAGCGAACGATTTGGGCAATGTCATTTCTGGTGGAATATTCCTTTTTTTCTACACGCACATATTAACTTTTATGACAACATTTATGTCTAACAGCATACTCCAAGACCTCAAGACATCAACAAAACACACTAGTCGAATAGAGGTTTTGCCCATTCGGCCCAATGCCCTTTTTGCTAGGAAGCCTTCACCTTAACCTTGCTTCCTTTCAGCCAGAACCTGATCGAATCCCAAACATCTTTCTGTCATAAGCATTTTTACATTATGATGACTATAGTCAATTCATAATACATTAAGTGGAAATGGTTAATACATTGTATACAAATATTAAATACCTATTTAAGTGTTTAAAAATTCATCAAATCATACATACTTTACATACAAGTAATTATTATTTGATGTTTTTAGTTCATGAATGGACTAATCTTAAGTATATGACTTCTCACGCAGACACTTAATCAGGAATGTTTTCTTGCCCATTCTAGATTTTAGTATCACTTCCGAAAAAAACTCACGCGTAATGATAAATATCGATTAAGATAAATTTATTCACTATCTGTATTATTTATGGTGATGGACAAGTCTGCAAGAAGTATTCTATAGGAAAACCCAAACCCCCCTGTAATACTGTAAACTAATGACTTAACAATAAACTAGCTCGTTTCCTGTTTTTTTCCTGCTAGAAATTTGTTCAAAGTTCACAAAACAGGAACAAGTATGTAATCATAAGCCTCAGCTATAAAATTTAATAAACGATGATGTCAGTCTTTAAAAGCTGGCAATTAATTTTAAATAGTTGAATAAATTTAAATTGTCAAGTTTCCCATTCAAAAACTTGTGTATTAATTCTGCAATCAGAATAAGGCAATTTAACAAGAAAAAAATTAAATTCATATGTACGTAATTTCATCTACTTTTAGTGTAAATCAGTTCAAGTTTTCCGTGATAAATGAGTCAGATTTAGGACATTTCATGCGTCATTTTTAAACCAGAGACATCACGATGAGCGTGAGAAATATTTTAATTGCAAATTATTCAAGAATTAAACAAGTAGACGTATCAAACTTCATGTTCGCTGTATATTCCTTATCGTTCAAAGTTAAAACTAGCAGTTTTGTATGTAATGTAGTTGACATATTACATGATATCGGGTTTATATCTAAAAATCTAGTTTGATATAAAACTGGAATCTTGAAATGGTTAATTCATTTGTGGGTCCAAAGGTAGTCATTTCCTTTTCCCACTTTTTAAAATGAATCAAGCAAATTTATTACTAGAAAAATCCATAAGAACTAAAGTCTTATTAGTTCCAAAGATTATTATTTATACTACCTAATGGTCTTGTTACGAAGACAAAGGAAACAAAGAGCCATATTATCCATATGAAGTTAGTAAACTGGTATACAGTCGGAAAACCTATTTAACCACAGGGACAGCCAGCTTAAGAGCAACAAAGTTGCAAAAGTTGCAAGCAACAGTTGATATGTGATATGCGGCTAAGATATATGCAATAAGTTACCAAGAAGTATAATGTTTCCTACTTGCAAATCAACCCCCGGTAGTACAATATCAACATTTGTCGTGAAAAAATGTATGTACACAATTATCAATTAGGGAAATGGATGCTCCTTCTTCTTTAATATTTCTTTTCAAAGAGTCTGCTCACCTCAAGTCATGTCATAAGCACGAGTGCAACTCTTAACAAAAGCCTGATAATATGTAAACCGCACAAGCAGGTAGATACTTTTCAGTTATGAGGTTATGACTGCTTAATTCCTCATAGTAAAATAGTTTTGTTAAAAATTCTACCTGGGAATTACCCAAGTAGAAGGAGTCCAATGATTCTGGATATGAATACTTTATTCGATTTTTTTCGTCTACCTTTATAATAAAGCTAGTAAAAGCTTATGCCGTTGCGATGTCTTATGTTTCAATAAAATACATAGGTAATGCAATGACGCTAACTTCTATTTTTCCTTCTACCTTAAATGACTGATACACTACATTAAATTCACAGGGTTAAGATTCCTTTATGATAAGAAATGACGGGAAGAATATGAGTTGGCAACAAAAGTAAAAAATGACCATTTTCTATATAAACTTGACCCAGACCTTCAACTAGACGGTAGTCCGTATTTGTAACTCAAGAAAAGCTATTTGAAGCTCCGGTGGTTATTAGACCTTTCTGGGTCGATTTTTAGGTTTAAGATTGGAAGTTTCAAAGACAAGTTTGCTTCATTATTTATCAGTGTAAAAGTGGTTTTGGTTTATTTTCGTTTTTGAATACAAATCTTTAAAAGTGTTAAAGCCAAAATGCCTGAGTCAAGAATACGTAGTCTATTTGATTCTGCTACGGAGATTAAGGAGGAAATATCGCATGTTAATGGAAGCCTTCCCACTTGGCTGAAAGGCACGTTCCTTCGCACTGGACCTGGAAAATATGACTTGGGCAAAAACTTTACTGTCAACCATGTCTTTGATGGATATGCTATTTTGACCAAGTTTGAAATTGAGGGAGAAAAAGTTAAACTTCAAAAGAAGTTTTTGGAAAGTGATGTGTACAAACGGGCTATGACGGTACAGAAACCTGTCGTTTGCGAGTTTGGAACTAGGTTAGTAATTGGCATTTTTATGACATTTCCTTATCTATCGTAATAGAAGTAAACTAGAAAATTTTCTAGGAATAACTAGAAAATCTTTTAATTTCATGGAATTTCAAAATAGCCCTTTAAAAGATGCACCCAGTAAATTAGCTCGTGTCAGTTTCCTTTATAATAGTCTAAATTATGTGGTTGGTCGAAATAAGAGTTTTGTGATATGTTTAGATAAGCTCATGCAATCAAAGTTTGTCTCATGTATTACAACACGTTTTCGGAATCTATTGAGAATAATAACAATAAATGACAAAGGCTGTTAAGATAATTGGAGGTTATTTTATGCTAAGAAATGCAAGTCAAATGCTCTAAATTCTATCATGCTAAAAACTTTTCCTTCATTTTGATTCAGAGCCTATACGGATCCTGCCAAGAGCTTTTTCTCTCGAATGATACCCTCAATCGTAAGTTCACGTTAATTAATCCATTTACAATAATTTTATATGTTGAATCATAATAAAATTCAAAAGTGCTTATTTGACACTTTATTCATGTAAAAGATTAAATATAATGGAATTCACAATAGATCCCAGAACTGACTGACAACGGAAACATCGGCTTATTCAACCTAGGAAAAGACACCTTTGCATGCGGTGAAGTTTGCTATTTCCATGAAATAGATCGACCTTCATTAACCAACATAGAAAAATTCGACTCTCAGAAACTCTTTGGCTGCCAACTTCTCTCATGCCACCCACTCACAGATGAAGATGGAACTACATACAACATAGGCCTAAGTTTTCTCACAGGTCTTAAATACAACATAATTAAAGTACCCCCACCTACAGGAAACCTAAAACCAAAGGAAATGATCAAGCAAGGAAAGACAATTGCTTCAATATCCGGTTCAAACTCCACAACCTTAAGTTTCATCCACAGCTTCGGTCTAACAAAGAACTACATCGTCTTCATCGAACAACCATATGTCCTATGCGTGTCCAAAATTTTAGCCGCAGCTGTTAAAAAAGGTGATTGCCAAAAGGATTGGATGGAATATCGACCTGAGCTGAAAAACAAATTCATCATTGTTAACAAGAAGACTGGGAAGGTTTTCAAAACAGAATTCATATCCAGAAATGCCTTCTTCTTCTTCCATATTATAAACTGCTATGAAGAAAATGAGCAAATTGTTGTGGACTTGACAGCCTTCAATAACGTGGATTTCTTGAACAGTTTAACTCTGCAAAGACTTCGGGTTGGGGACAATGACATAGGAGAAGAAGCTTTACCAAGGGGATTCCGTTTTGTTCTGCCACTTGTTGATCTCAAGAACACTCCTGAAGAAGTTGACTTGGTTGGAGTGAAGTCTTCTGCCACTGCTGTTAGACAAGGAGGACAGGTTTTACTCACACCTGAAATATACACGGAAGCTGGCTTGGAATTCCCAACATTTAACCGGAATTATATTTCAAAGAAGTTTAATTATTACTATGCGACTGGGTCCTTATGTCGGGGTTATTTTGAAAATTCTATTTGTAAAGTGGACATTCGAAATAAGGATATCATGTTGTGGAGAGAGAATGAGTGCTGTTATTATGGCGAACCTTTGTTTGTACCAAGGCCTAATGGCACTTCTGAAGACGATGGAGTTGTATTGGTTTGTGTGAGTAATACTAAGGATAATCATTCTAAAGATTATCTTTTATGTCTTGATGCTAAAAATATGAGCGAATTAGGACGAGTTCAATTTCAGGCGAAGATTCCTCAAGCTTTTCATGGTGTCTTTGTATTTTCTAACTGAATTTTAGTACCTTTTTTGTCTGATTTTATTTAAAATGGTACTATATTTTGTACTCAGTCATGATGTGATATATTTCTTGTCTTTGAATTAGTTTTAAATATATCTACATAGGTTCTTTAAAGTCCTGTATCTATTTAATACCTTGATAACGGATTAATGTTTTTAATGTTGTTCATGAAGTAAGAACTTCTATACAACCTTAATTTGTATTTGTTAACTTTTACTGAGTTCTGTTTTTATTACTGCATTAAACTTTGGTTTATTGATAAAAGTAAAATAGCTGCAGTAAATTTATTTATTCAATTTTGTAGGAGTAGTTATGTAAAGCATGTTATTTCAAAGCATCAGGTAAGGTAAGGTTATGCCATTCACTTTAGTCAATTCTCATTATTATCAAGAAGAGAATTTTATTACATCATGTATAGTATGTCCTGTACCTGTATAACAATTCATATCCGCTCGAGAAATCTTCGAATACTTGTACTTTTGTATAGAAATTATATGCTACAAAATGCACAGAATATTTATATTCTTGTCATAGTTATATAAAAAGTTGGATTTTTCTCACGAGAAATTACGTGGGTTTAAAAAATATCTTTTACAAGTTATATACACTTATTTTCTTTGTCATACTCCTTATCTAAAAACTGATTGGAGTGTAAAGTACCTTCACTACTGGAAACGAGTTGAATGGTACCCACAACATAATAAGCGTCACAACCTCACAACGCTTACGTGGCATTATTTCTGTCATATCCTCCAGATTCAGAGCGTAGGCTTTACATATATTTTAAAAGCTGTGGCTGAGAATTACATAAGTCCTACAAAGATATGTCTGTCGATTTCGAATGAAATCTGTTGAAAGTTATTTTTCTACAGTATTTTGCAGTGTGATGCAATAGGTAGTTGAATCATATTGCAGACGTTTGTATTTAATGAAGTTCACACAAACAACTCGTGTTCAACCCAGGTTGTTTTATTGAGATAATTATTCCCTAAAAGAATGACTAAAAGGAAAAGATGATTGGAGTTTATTACCGTGAGAATAAAATATGACTATACTTTGCACATTTTCCTTGTTAGACATGTGATCAAAATCGTAATCAATTCGAAACATCCGGTTGTTCTAGTATAAATATATATTCATAAGGTAAATAAATGTTAAGAAAAAACAACAATTTAATTATTAATATTAAATTCCGAAACATAAAATGATTCGATGATTGCGTACTTTGTCTGGAAAGTTATATAATAAAAGACAGAAAGCATACGGTCATAATATCTGAAATAATACAATTCATTTACCTTGATATATCTTCCTGTTTTCTTAAATAATTACATTGAATCAATGCTAAACTAAACCGCTGAGTAATTTAGCACACTATTAATTATTATATATTTGCAGGATACAAATGATAAAATGAATATTACAATTACAAACAGTAAAAATTACTTAATTATGCAGTTTCATGTTGCTATAAAAAGATACACAATGTTAATTCACGTATTGTAA
>JAQFYJ010000631.1:0-12168 GCA_034694685.1 Isotoma anglicana | reverse complement strand
CCGGTTTAATAACTAGTTAAATAATAAAACTGGAAATAGCGTAACGCTATGCGTTTATTTACAAAAGCAAAAACAAAACTGAACTAGGTTATATTTTAATATTAACTGCAAAAGTTACAAAGCCTTTTTTTTATAACTAATAAAAAAAAATATTAAAAAAAACTAAAAATTATGTTAATTTAAATTAAAATTAAATATAGAACGTATCCACGACCCATCGTCAAGGAATTTGTTCACGAAACTGTGGGTACACAAGGCACGATGAAGTTTAAGCAAATGTTAATTGCACGAGGCAACTTAGGCTTAAAATTACTATTGGTAAATTTAAAGTATGTCAAACGAAAACAAAGTAGATTTTTAGTGCAAGGAAAGAGAAACTAAAAATTATACGATGCAAAAGTTAAGACATTACAACATATATTGAACTCACTCTACAATCCACTAAGCATCAAGTCACGCTGTGGGTTGTAGACAGTTACACGAAGCAACTTGACGTCACAAGATAATTACTAAAATGTACCTGTGGCCTTAGTTGGTATTAAAATTTTAGTCGAAAAGAGAGACAATCGATCGGACTTGGCAAGAGTGAACAATCACTCGCTAAAGTGACTATTCACGCTTAAAGATAACGATGCAAACTAAAACCTGGAATGCTGAATTGCCCGCTAAAGCAATAAACCATTCCTAGTTGTTGTCTTCTGGATGATTTTTGGAAAATGCTAAATGAAAACTCTGCGACGTGTTCATAGCACTAAGCATGAACTGTAAACTTAAATCAAGTCACACTAGAAGTATAGGCGTATGTTACACTAAGCAATTCCACGAAATTAAATTATATTGAATTAATTTATGAGAAGCATCTTTTTAATTTTAACGTCACACTAAGCGACGAGACAGTAACAGAATAAATTGATTATAATCACAAAAATTTAGCCCAGTATTAACACAAAGCAAATACTTAATGGGTACTTAACTCAGGTAATGCGAATTCTAATGTGGACGTTGTTGACCGCATTGTATAGCTAAATGCCCTTTCACTCGGCATATGTAGCATATTCTATTCTTAATTTTTAAAGGTTGGCTTAAACGCAAGGTAACAGTCTCATGAGATGAAGAAACGCTATCGCTAGTCGTGTCGACCCTGTGTAATTGTGTTTCAGTATTCACTGTATGCAACGTGTCATCTTGGGTGTCTGGGAAACTTTCAACTTTTCGTTGGACTAGTTGAACTTCTGAAGTGAAATTGTCTATGTCTTTAGTTAAGGGTGCATCATTAGGAGTGTCACTGTTCATTACCGCACACGGAGTGTAGTCGTTACTGTTGTTGTGTTCTATTGGCAAGTTGACACTAGTTTCACCTTTATCTAAATGATTACCTGTTACATTACAGAAGCTACTAATTTGCAGAGTTTTTAGGTATTCCTGCTTCGCCTTTATTCTAATGTCAATGAATTTTAATCTTTGTTTTAGCGAATCTAAATTTTCGAATTCTAACCCACTTAATTTATATTTGTAGAGAGGGTTAGTGCTCTCGATGAATAACGGTATAACAGTAGCATCCTTGTTCTGGAAAGTTGGAATGTCTATGAGGAGATATCTGAACCTATTAAAATAATGCAATCCTGTTTCATGTTGCGCCTGCTTGAGTTTGGCTATTTGCGTGATTGGATTTTCTAGATATCTTTGTTTAAACTTGTTTTGTATGTCGTCCCAACGTATTGTATCCCAAATTGTCCCTACAATGATGTTATGTTCATTTACTAATGGTTGTTGTTTATATTCATGCTTTAAAGTTATATACCATCTCAAAGCGTCGTCGTCAAGGTGGGACATAAAGTTTTCAACCTTTTGTCTATCATTATATGATGTCGAGAATTTCTCGAACTCTTGGAGAAACTTTGTCGCATCTTGGCTGATATGATTTGACGATCCGCTAAATTGCGGAGGGGGGTTCACTGAAGGAATGACTTGGATGGTAATGGGTGGTGCAGTTTGTTGGGACGTTGGTACCGAGGGTAGTTGGTTTGAGGGGTTTTGGGATTCAGCTTTGGGAACCCGAACTTGTAGAACCGAATCCTTTAGTGTTTGAACTAACGGGTGTTTTTGGCTTATCAAAGTTCTTGACATTTTTGACTTACTTATGTGACTTGCTTAGAAGTTTTGTATTCATATAGGGATTCTTAACCTTAATCAATAATCAAGAATATATTATCTTGTAATTTTATTTAAATTAAAATTGAAATTGGTACTGAAATAATTAGTAGTAGTTGTCCCCAAAAGACTATTATATAAATTTAGAAAAATTAAAAACGAAGAAAAAAAAACTAAGTTACCAATATAAAATTAATTTGAAAAGCGCATACGTTTTAGGGAAGCCATTTTAAATGTCCAGAACCTTTAAGTTAGCAAGAGTTATTTGAGGGTTGACCATATGGATATCGAATCATCGATATTGATAAGGGCCGTATCGGATCGGCCAGGTTCAGCAGCGCAGGAGACTGATGCCAAACCGTCAATCCTACCGACACTTCCCCTAAGATATGACGAATCTTACCCAAGAAAATTCAAATCCCAAAAAAAAAACAAAAACCACTGAGTGTTTCTTAAGTGAAGCGATAAAGGATTCAAAGTTAAAAGAAAAAACCCTAACAAGTTGACAGAAACTTGATGACTTTTCAAAGGTTGATCAACTCCCCTTTCTTAAAAACCGGTGCTCTATGCTAATTTTTGATCGTTACCACGACTATATTTCTCATTCTTATAACCGGTGGTGTCCACATTAAATTATTGCATAGTACCCTCAATATCAACCCAACCCATATTTTTATAAAATAATTTCCCGGATGAACTATTTTTATCAAATTGAAATTAGTAACTAAGACCTAACTAGTAAACTAATTTCTATGTGAAAGGAAATTCTGGTTAAATTTAATTGATAACTATGTATTAAATAATAAATGCCCTACTGTATTGATACTGAACTTAAATTTAGCCTCTCTTAAATTGAGGCGAAGACTTCCTGTGATAAATTCGTAAATTAATTTTAATGATGCATAAATTAATTTTTATTCTCTGATCCGCATCCGTTAAGGGTACCTTATCTGAGAAATAATTAAAATTAAGCCACAACGTCCGTTCTAAATGTATTAATTTATCTGATGATAAAGTCGCAGGATGTAGACATCCTGTGGTTTCTAAAAACGCCAACAGCCACACCCTGTAAAATAAACGTAATAATTCCCCCTCCCATTAGGTCGGTAGTCTATCTACCTATTGGGGCTAATTTAGACAAGAAATTGTGAACCTATTGCGTATGCTTATAACTTTATGATATTCAGAACTAAAGGATTCGAAAGAATATTGGCCACGAATGAACGAAAAAGGGTGCTGAAGACAAAGTAAGCGAAGTAAATTTTATGGGACTAGATTTACAACTGATAAAAATGACAATTCGACTCTATGAAGCAAAATTATAAAGAATAATTCGGACTAAAAATGAAATGACGCGAAATTAAAAACCGATATAAAATGCTGGAATATGACAATTATGAAATTATTTAACACTCGACGTCGACGGATTCTGTTTAAAAGCAAAGGCATTTAAAATGGACCCAATTTACCGAAAAAATGAGTGTTGGATTTCATTATCAAAAAAACACTGTTGTTAAATACATGGGGGCCATATGAGATAGTGGGTTGCACATTGACGTCATAGCTCAATTTGGAAAGATGAAAAATTAACAGAAATAAAATTGTGGCAAACAAAAGGAACGCTAAGATCTGTACGTAATAAGAGTTCACTGAACCTCTTGGAGTTCGAAAAGGCGCTATTCTAGTGCCGCAATCGGTAATTAGGATGACTTGTTCTGGCATGTTGGAATAATCAGATCGAATTCAATTTACCAGACCCATACTATGAGGAACTTACTCCCTAATCTAATAAATCAATTTTACTAATCCCTATAATGCCATAATCAACAAAAAGTTAAAATTATACTGGCAGGGTGCATTTAAAGTTAAAAAAAAAAGAAAGCTAGAAAAAGAGAAAGCGAAAAATAAATTATAAACCTATGGAGTATGCAACTATTTCTAAAAAATAACGAAATGGGATTAGAAAAATTGGTCTCTACATTGAGAATTTGGATTATACGGTAACAAAACAAGAGTCATTAAATTTAAATAAAATTCATGCAAATTCCAATCAAAGTACATGTTAAGTTTAAGTAAATCTTTTGTCAGCAAGATCAAAGTACCAATTAAACTTTATAGAAAATTTGGGTAGGAAAGGATGAATTTAATTTAATTGAAGGTCTTAGGACTTAACAGCAGTAATACAACGACACAAATTAAGACATACCTGGAGGTGTCGACTATTTGTCGCAGGTCACCCCCCATACCAAAAGTTGTATTCTAAAAGATGTCCACGGAAGCTGGGGCAATGTTGAGACTGGACAACCTCAACAAAGTGTCACGATTCCCCAGGTTGACCCACACTCGAAATTAAAATCGAAGAGTTTTGTAAAACGTACACTAAAAAAATTGCTCTAAAACGTATGTTTCAGGGAGACATGTTCGATTCTAGTGATTTTTAGGAAAACCACAGTAGTCGTTGAGCCATGTAAAGTTATATATGTTCAACTGCTTTACCCGCTTTAACCGTTGCACTTCACTTGGTAAATATCCCCTAAGTTCTAAACTGCAGTATGTGTGCGTGTAAGGTGTGTAGGCATGAGAAGGGACACTTCGCCCCCCATTCTTTATGAAATAATCAATTAGAAACTTCTTCTTTTTCTTAGTCACTTATTTATTAATTAAAATCACTTAATCCTAATTACTATTTATTCCTAATTTATTTATACACTATATTGCCCGAAAATTCGGGACTTCTAACTATCCTAGGGCTAAACCCCGAAAAAACCCGAATTTCCGATTATTATCATATAAATTCGGAGTCGAGCCTAATGCCCGATCCGAATTTACTACCCTGAGTGACAAGGTTTTATTCTACAGTGAGTAAAGCGCGGTTGCTAAAAGCTAACTAACTTAATTTCTGTTCTCTCTTGCTAAATTCTCCATTCTCGATTTCTTAGAACGGAAGTGATAAGAGATACTACCCAAGCATCAGTATTCGCATTTTCGGATGGAAAATGCCAATACTTATACTTAAGCAAGTGTTCAACCACAATATCCGGTTTGAACACTTGACTTTAATTACTTTAATTATGTACTAAAATGACTTATACAATGGGTCGTGCATAGACTGTGTTTTCGTAGTCTATGCACCGTTTTCCATTTTTTAACATCACAATATTTACAGAAAAACCCCATTATATTTCTTTATTTGTGGACGAAAAAAGTCAAAAATAGTTAAGTGAATATTTATAAAAAAACTCCTTTTAAAACCACTATTATTTACACATTTCATTATAACATACACTTAAATACATAATTTCAGTTTAATACTCGTACTAAGCTTCAAAATATTAGTTAAAGTAACTTTTAAAGAATTTTATCATTCTTAAGTGCATTGAAAAAGCATCAAACCTCGTCTTGAGGGATATTTTCATGTAACCAAAAACTAATCCTATCACTTCAAATTCAAATCATATGGCGAAATCAAATACATATCGAAATGAGACTTCATATGAACTGCAAATTGCTCCCTTCCTACAACGTATCATGGGTTAAAATAACAAGATCTTATAGTATTGTAAGCATTTGTATAGATTGCCCAGTCACCAGTACATAAATTTAAAAAAATAAAATCATCGTAAACATAAGTATAAAAAGGAGCGGAGCAAACCATATAAGCCTCTTGTAGACTTGCTTTCACTTTCATTTCACTTTTGGTACGTTTCTATGTTAACACTTATAGGAAGGTATTGAAAATGATAATTTTGATACACTCAATGTTAATCGTGTATGGATAGGTTATCAAAAAGGTTTTCCCATACCTTCCTATAAACGTTAACATTGAAACGTATCAAAAGTGAAATGAAAGTGAAAGCAAGTCTACAAAGGGCTATAGAATCATTCGAAATAATTCTGCTTCCTTTAAATCGATTTGTATCGATTGAATCGGATTTGTTAAGTATGAATAGAATTTGTATTGTCGGGATCGAATTTGAATCGGTTGAATCCAATATGTTTATCGTTTGAATCGATTGCACCAACGTAAATCATTTTAGAAAAAATTAATTAAAAATCTGAATTTTTTCACCAAAATTTTAATTCTTTTTATTTTAATCGTTTTTGTATTTTACATAGACAATAGGTACCAAATTTTATGGCCTATCCGATGTAAATAAATTCTCAAATTAAATTCGGCCAAAGCTGTTATATTTAAAATTTCAATCATCGTTTTTTTTCACCCGAATCCTAAGATTTTCGGGGACTCCCAATTTGCCTATGTTAAAAAACTTTAGGGGGTGTGCCTTAAGATATAACCTCTCTTGTGAGTGGTCCTACAGGTTTCATTTTTGACCTAATAGAAGCCCTGGATGTCTAAAACATGTCTACCAATTTTCATCCCGATAAGTCAAACTGTTCTCGAATAGTGGGAGACAGACAGATAGACTATAGACGCAGTGAAAACCGTAAAGGAGCTCAGTTCCTTATTTATACGGATATGCTTTAAACTGGAAAATTTATATCGTTTGGAATGCATCCTAATTCTGAGTTTCTTTCATTTTGTGAATTTAAAGTCTGAACATTTTAAAAATTTAAAGGAAACACTTAAGAAAAAAAATTTAATAGAAAAATGTTCAAAGTCTACAATTTTTTGAGAAATTTTGTCAAAAATCCTTAAATTTTCCGAAAAACCCTAAAATATTTACGTAAATATTTATATTGACGTATTCAGCCAAATATTTAAAATATTGAAAAATTTATTCCATTTCAACTCCATTTGACATGAAACGTACACATCCGAAGTCTCAAGTTGGTAGAGTTGAAGATAAAAAAGTAGAAAATAAATAAATATCTCACGTCTGCTTATTATTCATATCATAACTGTCGTCCTTACTTGAGACTGACAAACATGCTATAATAAAATATTGTTTTAAACTAAATGGGAAAAATTAAAATTAATTTAATTAAATTAATAATGAGGAGAAACTACTACAGTCTCACTGTCTCACTTGGTTATCATCGTCAGAGCATAAAAAAGAACGAATGAAAGCGACAGCTGACAAAGAATTATGCCGTCCAGTTTACGCAGTTAAAAAAATATCTATTGACAGATTCAAATGTTACTATTATCATCGTAATGGAGGTTGTGCAAACGGTTGAAAAGCAGCAATATTGCGTGAAGTTGAAGCACTTAAAAATCTTACTAATGACCATATCGTTAAATACTACCGTTGTCGGTTTGAGGGTGAAAACGCGGATGATTATAATAATGAAGATATTAGTCAAGTAACCTCTGAACAAGATTATAGTTCTGGACAAGCAGATAAATATCTGACTTTCTTATTCATTCAAATGGAGTATTGCAATTCGGATTTGAAGACGTTGCTCTTTCAGAGAAAGTCTCTTGAGGCAAGAATCATTACAGAAATCCATGAGATATTCCAACAGAGTTTAACTGCTTTGCAGTACATTCATGAAAAAAATATAACTCATCGGGATTTGAAACCCGCAAATATTTTCATTGTTACGACGGAAGAGGCAATGCGAATTAAACTAGGAGACTTTGGACTGGCCACGTGCAACCTTAATGACTTGAATGACAAGCGACCAGTAAGTACGAAGATGTACCGAAGCCCTGAAATGAATAGCACAAATGATACGGGAGATTTCAAAACTGACATTTATTCTCTTGGGCTTGTCTTTCTTGAATGTATCGACCCAAAATTGAATGATATTGAGAAGCGAAATTTTGTGTTCGATCAAGTTTTGCTTGGAAACTATACATTTCCGGAATTGATTCAGACAAGGACAATGTTTCCTAATGAGATGGATTTGATCAGAAATATGACAAAGGCGAATAAAAAAGAAAGGTTTGGCTCTAAACAAGCTTTGAAATATTTGAAAGAGAAAGTGTTACTTTCTGTAAACGGGGATCTCTCCAGCAGTTCTAATATGCAAGTGAGTTTTTACCTTCATAACAAAATTCAAGATTTTAGTCCTTTAAAACAACCCTAATTTTTAAATAAGAGGAATTAGGTTAAATAGGGTAGAATGAAGTTTGTTTGTTTGTTTGTTTATTGAAATCAAACTTCCTGGGGACGGGTAATTATGTTTGACAAAGAAATATATATAACATGTGTCATAATTTGGAGAAAAACAGATTTAATAATAAGAAACTTAATATCATAATCAGGACATAAGAGTAATAGTATTTAGTGTACAAAGTTTTTGAATCATTGCATTGAACATTTTATAAGTTTATGTATCGTTATTATAATTAACATATTAGTTAGAATGCTTATAAATCTGAAGACAAGATTTATTTTAACTATATTACATGCGGTTTTTTTAAAACGAAGTTTTTGAGATTAGTTTTAAAATTTTTGAAAGAGTTGCTTGAGGTAATTTCAATTCGTAGCTTATTCCAATATGAGTATGCAAGTGAGTTTATATTACGTTTTCCTTATAATGTTTTAGAACATTTTTCTTGAAAAATTTCGTGTTTATTTCTCGTTTTGTATTGGTGAGTCTCTGACTTAAAATTTAGTCAGTTTGCGAAAAAAGGTGAACAAAGATTGTTAATAATTGAGTATATTAGGCAAGCAGAGTTATATAAATAATTATCAAAAGGAAATAACCAATTAAGTTTATCATAAATGTCATTTTTGATTGGTTCGTACTTGGGTTTATCAAGAAACATTCTCGCCGATTTTCTGATACATTTTTCAATTGTTTTTCTTTGATGCACTCCCCCATATTAGTACCATGTAAATAAATATTGAATTTAGACAAGCATTGCAGATAGCAAGAAAGTTAGAATAAGATAATACACCTTTGGGATTAGGGGGCTCATTTAAGCATTTTATTGAATAACGGTCGATATGTCCAGTTGTTTATTCAACTTATTAGCTTATCTTTAAAAAGGTTTATGAAGCACTATTGTGAAGTTATTAAATTACTTTTATAACTTAACTAAATCAATATCTATCGAATACTAAAATGAACTGCAAACCTGAATGTAAATGACATGTGGTTTTTATTTTTTGAATCAACAGATGGTCTGTGGACCTTCATCTAGTCAAATAAATCAACATGACGATTTCTTACACCGACAGTGCAGAAATGCAAAGAACCTAGTCCCAGGGAGCTCTAACCGCAATGGTAAATGTAAAAATACTTCCTAAAACCAACATTATAACTTAAAATTAATTTTTTGTCTTCAACTTGTAATCAAATGAGATACAGATACATCAAATAGGAAGGATAAAACGATGCGCAAGTTAACTTGCTCTAGTGAAATTGAAAAGTACTTTAGTTTAAGTGACTATTAATTATGACTCGTGAATATCGAAAAAGTGGAATCACAATATTTTTCTGCATCTGTAATTGCAAGATCTTGCATTTAAAAAGCTATCCGAGATGAATATATCATACAGAATTTCACTTGACATCTAGCACTGATATAAATTATCTGAATTTTTTTAGCAAATGGAGCGTACTGTAAGTATAGGTTTAAAATAACTTTGGGTCTTACACTATCCTCAAAACATATTAAATCTATAAAGTCTAGGTTAGCCCCCCCGTTAGCTTTTCAAATTAGTAATTGTTTGGGTTAAGTAGTAATACAATTTTTAAAAAACCACAACGTAAAATATACTTCAACTGTTATTTTATTATGTAAATTTTTTACAACTTCCTATAGTTTCTAAAGTATCTGCTGTTTAGAGGTGAAACATTCAGTGTTTCTATTTCATTTAGTTAAAACATTTGAACGATTAATCATTGAGTATATTGCAAACATATTTATCAATATTATTTAATCGAGACTTAAGTCCTGTTGCCAACTATGATATTGGAAAGTATTTATTGAATTTGAATAGACACAGGGCTTACTTTTGGGTTTATATAAGGGAAGATACAAAAAAACAAATTTTGTGGTTTTGGTCAATTCCAAAAAATATTGAAACAAAATTCGCCACTTGCACGGCAAACTTGAAGCTTTCTAAAATATTAATTTTATTTGCATTTCAGCAGGTCCTCTTCAATTGCATAAAGTGAGTGTGAATTCAAATAGTGGAGGGGAAAGCCTGCCAGCTAAAATTGCCAAATTGGCAGATGACGTTATGGAAGGAAGATCTGCTCCTCCTTCAATTGAATTCGTAGAGTCTGGACGAAAAATACATTGGCCAATTTCACACGGACTTTTAAAGACGGCGAAGAACTTCAGCGGCCGAGAAACAGAACTGGAGGAACTGAACTCACATTTCAATACGAATGAAGATTTAGTCTTAGTTTGTGGTTTCGGTGGAATCGGCAAAACTGAATTGTGCAGGAAATTTGCAAATGGCATTTCTCAAGAGTTAAACTCATCGCAAATAAGTCGAGTTTGGCTATATGGAGACTCAAATGAAACACTTCGTAACTCCATTTTAGCACTTGCAGATAAATTAGGAGTGAAAAATGAATCAAATCCAACTCCTTCAGAAAATTTCAATTTTTTAGCCTCAAAGATTTTAGATAAATGTTCTCGTTTGCTAGTCATAGTTGACAATGTTGACCATACATTTGAGGAAGTCACGAAAGTTATTGCATCTGTCAGAACTCAAAAAGGTTTATTCATAATTGTGACGAGTAGAAATAGTTCGGTTCTTGATTCTGCAGGGATAACTTTAAAACTCGACGTATTTAATGAAGACCAAGCAAGATATATGTTACAACAATTGGTGCTCAATTTGGTAAATGCAGATGCCAACAGTCTATGCAAATTACTTCAAAACTATCCTTTAGCATTGCAACAGGCTGTGGCTTATATTAAGCAACAACCGAGAGACTGCAGAACACCACAATATTGTGGTATAAATATAGAATTTAGTCATACTCATAAGGTGTGGCATGATAGAATAATAGAACATTCTAGGATGTTCTATCATGACTTCATCGTGGCCGTTACCACGTAAGTTTAATTAAATGAAGCAAAAGTAAACTCAAAGGAAATGGTCATTGGGTTGACCATTTCCCTTGAATGACTTAAGTAATTGTATGTAAAAAGATAAATTAAGAATTATAAAATAAGTGAATGTACAGGATTTGGTTAACCGCATAGCGAATTTATGAAAGAGGCTTTATAAAATCAAAAGGAAATTAGCGGTTAATGTAGTAAAAGAATTGGCACTTTCAGATTGAGTAATAAGGAAATTATTGAGGAAATCGACGTAATAAAAAGGGAAAAAAAAGCCTAGCAGGGATCAATCGGGTTTTAGTTTTTTAGCATGTAAATAAGTCGCTCTCTCTCCGAAGCTCTGGAGATAAAACTTGTCTCTCTTCTTGAATAAAGCAATAATAAGTAATGTAAATTAATAGACATAAGTTTCCGAGTTCTCATTTACTGAATGTGGGGCGAAGTGCCCCACGCTTAACACATAGTACACTATACAAATAAGATACTTACCACTATGGACTAAGTTCAATTTTTAACATTACATAGCTCCCTTGGGAAATAGATTTCAAAAATCTCACGAACCCCGTTTTAAGAAATCTGCGATTTCAGTGCTATGGAGATCGTGACAATTTATCTGAATTGCCGAGTTCAGATAAAATCCATAGTAGATCGGCGAAATAATTGATTGAAACTTTTAACGATACATAAAATTTGTGAACTTTTTAACACACGAGTAACTCTCACTGACTTTTATTTTCCGGATTGATCGGATTTATTTTTATTCAATGATCAGTTTTTTTTGTGAATAGTGATAACTGGATACATTAAAATGCTTTACTTGACATCAGTTTTAACTTACAATACGTATCTTGAAAACTTTCGAATTATATTCAATAATTCTCATGATTTTTCAGTGTAAAGCGTTGTGTAAATATTTAATCTTCAAGTGACATTTTGATTGCATTTAAAGTGTAATTTGTAATTGTGCGTGTGTGTATTAAGTTATTATTTTGGAAACACAACCACATTCACTACACTGGGATTTCTTCATTTGGTTAAGTTCATTTTTGTGTTGCATCCGCTTTTCTTATCTTATCTAT
>JAQFYJ010000630.1:0-12170 GCA_034694685.1 Isotoma anglicana | reverse complement strand
TAGTCACACTACATATGATTGCATTACTTTTTCAAAAATTGAAGTGTCATAAAAATGGTTATTTTTCTATTCATTAGAAAGTTGACACTGTCGATTCTATTCTGGTTGTGAAAATATACATTGATTAATTTTAATGATATTTTTTTCTGATTATACGTTGAATTTGAGAAAGAGCATATGTGTAAGTTTACTTACTCCGCAGCTAAGGGAGAATTGAAGAAGTAAAATTCAAGGGCTTCCCTAATGACTCATGATATTACGTAATGAATTCACTGTAGTAGTAAAGATCATTTTTGTTGTCTGTAGTCTAGTTGCAGGGAGCACATCATTCATATATTATTTTGAGTGTAGGTCGTTGTTTGCTTGCCCATCTCGTGGAATTCAGAGCAGCCGGTGAAGATGATGATGATGATGGTAGAGAGGGTCTCTCCGGACTCTATAAGAGATTTAGTACTGACTGAGCTGAAAATAGGGAAAACTCATTCTTCCTCTTCTTAGGATGGTTGGAGCCTCGGCAGACACTGAGCAGAAGGAAATAGGGAGAAAAAGAAAGTTAAGAAAAGAAAGTAGAGCCATATTAAGGGATGGCCATAGCATGTGTTCCTCGCTGTGTGTAATGCAACCTTGGGTGATGTAAAAGTATGAAATAGAATCCTATCGTAAAATGAATGTTTCCACTGGTAAAAGTGATGACTGAGGAGGAAGGAGTCCTCCACAAGAGTTTTAAAGTGAGGAATGCTCCTGTTACAGAGTACCAAGTTGAACGAGTTGACTGGGTTTTGGTGCAACGAAGAAGGCGAAACGCTGCATTGATATTGATCGAGTAGGAAAGCGAATCTCTGGCTCCCCTGTCCTCCATACTTGGACGGCAATGGAATAAAATAACAGCACACAGTAGTAGAGTAGTAGGTGCAGTCAGTCTACCTAAACTTTCTCTCTTCTATTCTCTACTTTTACCCTGTGGTTGCCAAGTCTTCCCCAGTCGAATTTCAAAGACCCACTTCCATTCCACTACACTGTAATAATATTATATAAGTTTGTATTAAGAAGAAAGAGCAATAGTAGTAGGGATATGGGCTAAACCACCATCACCAGAACATCATCACTGCTGAATTCGCAAGACCTATCTCTCTCTCTTTTCATTCTGGAATGAATCGAATGATGAAATTATCACGGATGTTCAATGTTCATATACACTCCTTTTTTCAGAACTTTATTAATCAGTTTGCAATATACTTACAGAGATTCACTTTTGATCATTTACTTCCTCTAGCTACAACCTTTAATTCAATGTAAATCTTCTTCCTTGATGATTTCTTCATTTTTAAAGGCAAACATATTACAATCGGAAATCATACACTCGCAATATAATCTCTGACCCATTTCACCACACCTTTGACTTTCATTTATACAAAATAAATCTTTTATAACTTTCCTATGTGCAGTCGTACCTAAACCCCATAGAAATCAACTCAGAGGAAATGAATCTGTATAGAATAGATTGGGTTTAGAAGTTGTAAAAAAGGATTTCAGGTGGGTTGGGGTTGACTATTCGAAGTAGGTACTTTGTAAATCCTCATCCTCTATTAATAGTAAAGTTGGCTCTATTGGTTAAAGTTGTACTGTGTTTTAACTCTGAACTCTCTTTGTTCGTTTGAAGTCCACATTATTAAAAGTTGAATGTCGTAGAGTGAAAACACGTGCGTCATACTAACGTGGAAAGTTAATCAATTATTTACCCGATCCGTTAACATCAACTCTGGTATTTCAGATTTCCACCGTGTATAACAGCGAGAGAGAGAGAGAGAGAGAGAGAAAGGGATAGACAGACTGTGTAATACTACTTGACTTATTTAACCGTTGATCATGGAAAGAAAGATGATCCCCACAATCCTTTCACCACCTCCAGCTTATCTCCAAATGTACACTCTCTGTACACTTACTTACCTTACCCAAGGACTAGACTGGAATAAAAAGAACAAATCCCGTTTTTACCAAATCCATCCTCACTTCTAATAAATTATAATTCTTCTCAATCGCTCCAAGAGAGACGGGGCTTTTACTTACAACTATTATACTAACTCTTATTTAACCCTCTCTCTCTCTCTCAATGTGGGAAGGATTTAT
Organism: Isotoma anglicana; assembly: GCA_034694685.1. Lineage (NCBI taxonomy): Eukaryota > Metazoa > Arthropoda > Collembola > Entomobryomorpha > Isotomidae > Isotoma > Isotoma anglicana. Next base: position 10,043 of record JAQFYJ010000630.1, on the reverse strand, counting down.
CCCATGAATGTTAAACAAGGAGAGATGAGAGATAATAATTTCTCTAGGATAATCTCAGCAAGTAATGTTGAGTTGACCGGCTACGCCGTGAGTAGAGATGCATTAAGTTTCATACTGTGCGACAGGATGGGTTTAACTTTTCCCAATGATAGAAGTTGAAATGTTGAAGTGATCCCTTTTCCCTGTGAAATTGTGGTATGGTGTGGTTGGCTCACCTACCTAATTTGTGGATGGGGATTAACACAAGCTTATTTAGAGCATACCTCCTTCGGTGTTTAATTATAAGGAAATACATTACATTACCTACATGAAGGTAGAGAGAGAGAGATACAAGACACAAGAAGAGAGAAGAGCAAGGAGAGAAAGTTTTATATAAATTAAATTTTATTGTGTTTATGATCTCTTGTACGTGTCTAGAATTTACGGTGGGTGGCTGAATCAACCTCGTAATTAGATTACTCTAGTATCTAAACGACCATCATTTTAATTGGGATTTTATTGATTTCTAGGAATGAGTCCAAGTCACTCTCAGTACAAATGTACTCTGTATAGTACTTTCTCCTCTGTCTCTCTGTCTTATACCAAGGTGAAGGAAATCTAGGTTATAGAAAAAAGTCAAGCCAAGATTAACAAATCCAACCATCATAAATTGTACAATTTACTAGTATCATTTAAGTAACATTTTAAATACTATTTTAAGAATTTGCTAATAAATGTGTGTAATATAAATGTTGCAGGGAACGGTATCTTCCTCACACTACTACTAACTAGAGTACATAAGAAATCAACCCCTTTGACGATGCAGAGGAGCGAAGAAAATAACTTGAAGAATTCAGGGTGCAGCCGCTGCTGGAACATCTACTTGATCAACTGAGGAGAACTCTGGCAATCGAAGACAACGATCACACACCAACAATCTTCATCCACTACGAATAAACAAATGTTGCTACTGTAATTAATACGAAGAACTTCACGTGTATAATTCAATCATGAAATTGATTCCCTGTCTGTGCCAACAAGACTTACCAGGACCCATTGCCAAACTGACACTGATTTCCAATATTATTATTATTATGCTCTTATCATTATTATATTGTACCTCTTCTGCATTATATTCTACTTACAACAACAACCCAGAAAAAAGTCTCACTCTCCTATAATACAAGTCCTACTACACACTTAGATATCTATTATGATGATGACTACTTAACTAATTAGATACTTAACTAATATTATATATTTAAAAAAAAACTATACTTCGGCTATAACTTCTACTTCTTCTACTAAACTGCGGGCTAAACTCTGCTAACTGTCGTTATCAACATGGTTAACTACTCTACTTCTCTTATTAAGTTAATCAACACTGTTCGTTATAACTTGTTCCACTACTACTGATGCTGCAACGAACTAATAACTACTTAATTACTTACTTAACACACACACACACACTTAATGGTGCTCATGTTAAATACAGAGATACAAACTGTGTACTAGAAAGAGAGAAAAAAAACTATCTGTATTATCCTTCCCCGTCGTCCTCGCATCTACACAACGTAAAAAGTATGTATGCAGTCAGATAAGAGTTTAAAATTTTAAAATTTTAATTACTAGAAGAAATGAAAGCACAAGGGTAATCCACAATCAACTACACAACACGATTGATTCAAGAGTCAAAAAATATAAGGATGATGATTAATATGATATTCATTAAATAACCTAAAAAAGTGGTTAGTAAAGAAATTCAAAAAGTCCAACAAAATTTTTCTCCCCTATTGAGTATAAAATGTATTTAATAAAAGTATAAAAAATTGACTCTTCACTCCAGAAAAGCAAAATCCAAAATGGTTTAAAACTAATACCTGATCTTTTATCGATTTCTCAATGGTAGACATTAGGAAAAAGGAAGTTATACAATTTTATCTAACTCAATTTAAAAACAATGCTGGATTCGTTTGTACACTAGAGAAAAGCGCTGTTTACTTAACAATAGTAGAATTTAATACTTCACTCATTCTAATTGACGCAAGGGATGATGATGATCTTGATCAGAATGTAGGTAGGGAAATTATTAATGAATCTAAATTACTTACTGCGATGATGCCTGAAAATGAAAATTTAATTGATCTTAATTTATTTTTTATTATAATTGATATCTTGTGAGGACCCAGTTTAAAAAGAGTACGAAAGACGAGACATGACTAAATCCGTCAAATTCCTATTTCCACACTACTAATTGCTTACAAAATGAATAAATTATTCCGCACATAATTAGTATGCTAGTTAGGATCGGTATTGAAAATACTTATTATGGTATAAAAAATGCATTGCAAGACAAGACCCACCCACACAAAAAGCCCTTCCTGTCCTTTCCCACTTTCACCCTCTAAAGCTATTCAATTCTTGTTGTACTGTAGACTTTTAAAATGATAACTAAACTAGCTAAAAACACACAGTTGTAATTGAATATAATATGAAGAATGCTGATAATTCTAATTAATTTATTCTGACTACTACTACGCCTTTTCCCGTTTCCCTATAAAAAGCATACTATTCCACTCCAGTCCACCTCCCCTGTTATGACGAATGACCATGATCAGTGTTATTTATTAAAAAAATGCATGAAAAGGACTCCATTCCCAAAATATGGTACAGAAACTTAGTGTGGATAAAACAATATCTGAAAAACAATAATACGTCATAATACTATAATTACCCATCCTGCAGCAATGACATTCACAATACGGATTACCACTTGAAGCAACCGCTATGCTATACATTCAGTCCATAAATAAATAATCTAATTGAATAGGTAATTAATGAAAGCGCTAATTAAAAGTAAAAGTAAGACAAAGAAAACAACCTCGGTTGGTTGGTTGCAATCTAAGCCTACCTACCTACCTTTACTACCATTTTACTATACTCTTCAAAATTTACAAGACTAACAATAATTAAGGTATAAAAATTATATTATTCTATTAGAATCTGAAACCAAAGCAAACCACTTTAAAGTTTATCCTCTTCTGTCCCCTTTTACAATGATTTCAGTTGAAAGGTTTGAAAGTCAAGACAGGTGACAAGGGGTACATCATATTATAATATTGGTGCTAAAAAAAGATACATTATGCATTTTACAAAGACAGCCGTTTACTGTTCATTTTAAATCTAAACGGTGAAAATAAAACTTTTGAAATACAGTTTGCATGATCATCAAGTAATTAAGTGGTACGTGTGGTGTGTTGGGTCGCAGGATCTCATCTCAAATAACATTCGTCATTTTATTACGTTTCTCTTACTTAAAATACTAATGAGTCAGTCATCTTGCATGTATTTTTCAAAAACTTTTTTTTCCCTTATTAAATTCAATTCTTAAAAATGAATGAACAGGTCTTTGGGGTTAAATCTCTTCTGTATATTCTCTACCGGGTAAATAATATCATCTCGTACAATTAATTCTTCAAGATATGTATTTAAAAACTTAAATGACGCTGTTTTATTTGCACCTAGACATTTACTAGGAAATCGCATCTCGTTCAATTCGTTCCATTTCTTAATTTATAAAAAGAACCCTGGTAAAAAAAACAAACCACATTACACATTGTACTGTATACCCACCCTATCGCTATATAATAATTTGAGTACAATTAAATGAAATGCCTGAGCGGTGTGACCTGTCGTCTATAATTTCCATCCTATTAATTATGATTGATGATTATTATGGATGAGTAGAAGCAGCAGGAACAATTAAAACAGTTCTGTCCAGCATGAGAATTACCTAATGAGATAAGTGTAAAATAAAATACCACGTCGTCGTCTCGTACCGTTGAAAACCCATTATCATCTTATCATGAGAGAGAAACAAAAGGGCTAAGCTGTTGACGGCTTGCTATAGTCTATTTAATTGTTAAATACCTACCACAGAAGTGATCTGGATGTGTTATATCCATTATATTATTGTTACACTAGCCATTAATTAATTGTTCTTAGGAAATTTTATTACATTATTATTATTATTATTACATATTATATATATATTATATCACATAAATTAATATCGAGTTCGCTCGCCGTATGAAACTTTTTTACATGATACATGTGCATCATCATATGTACAATTACTTACTTATTCTATATATTATGAATGTCTATATTATTATTATTATTCATACTGATCTTTCCCAAGATTCCTTCATTATGAGTTTATCATAATCCTGACAAATTTGCTATTTACAAGAAAACAAACACTAGAACCTGGACATAATGCTGTAAAAAGGCATTACTATTATACCAAAGACTTATGTACCTTTACTACATATGAGTACTACATTACTACTACTATATTAAACTACTTACATACACTACGGTTGGTTTTTTTTTACTAATAAAATCGTCACATAATTATTATCGTTAGTGATTAGATGATGAGTCCATTTACACGGTGAATACTAAATAATATTTAGCCTAGATAACCTTTTCATGTGTATTTCCTCAGACCCCGAGTAAAATAAAATTATCACTTGAAAACAAGTTAAGGTTGAGATTTCCTTGCATTTATATTTAAACAGACGTAATTAATAAACAGGTTGGAATGAGTTTTCAATTAAACTATCGTTTTTTACCAGTCGATTCATTAAGATGAGATAAAAAAGATATTATGATTATCTTACTATATACTGGTATTTTTATAATACTAAATTTAATAATACAAAATGGAAAAACCGACTAGGGTTTTTTAAATGCAAAATCAATCATGCATTTTTCAAATAAGTAGGAGTAGAAATTCATTAGAAGTAGTTGTTTAATTATTATTGAATTCAAGTATGCTTGTAACTTTTGAAATTTTGTTCGAAATTAAAAAATCTACGGGTAACAAAAAATAATCTTTCTTATTTTCTTGTGGAAATTTTACACTTTACCTGGGGGTCTATATTATATTATTGATGATATTATTGATGAGTGGTAAAACACCAATGATGATGTTTATCCGTACATCGAATGGGTACATGTTGAAAACTGAGTTTAACAAAAAACTGTAACCGATTGTGAATTATTGGTGTTGTACATTTAACCTGTATGATATGCATAATTAAGATATAATTGTTGTATATAAGATTTTAATTTGTTTTTATTATCTTCCACCCAGGTTGATTTTATTGCTAAATCTCCCTGTCTGTGTATTTGTCTGTCTTATATAATATTTAAATACGAAATCGTCATCGCGTACTGAACTTTTCTCAAACTCTGCCTTATAAATTTTAGTACGCCCACCCACCACTTACCTAATACAATACATACATACCTGTCTCTCTTCTCTTTGTCACTCTGACTTTCTCTCTTTTTCTCCTTTTTGACCAGAGCAAAGTAATTAATTTGAATTTTAAAATCTCCTTGAGGTTCAATTGGAAGGACAAAGAATTAAAATCTGTCCAGAAAAAAGAGATGCAACAATGAGGGCCTAGAACAATGCGCCCTTGAACATTTTCATTGATAAACAAAAACTGATTAATTTTCTAACAGCCTTCTTCTATGAAGTCATTCACATAAAGAAAGTAAAAGGCGAATAGGTCCGGTCGCCAGTCCAATTATTATTACGATATTGCTACTTTACTAATGAAAAACTGCATATAATTGCTCGCTTTGTCGACAAGGATTTTATCACTATGATAGAATTTTTTGTAGATATTCCTGTTTACAAGACGCCTACCTGCCAGCCTGTACTCGAGGAGGATTTTTATCCTGCAAAATCTGCTTATTAATCATTCATAAAAAAATGCTGCATTGAGGATCACAGAAGAAATTGAAATAAATAAAGTTATAAATAATACTACATAATAATGATACTACTATTAATAATATCTATTAACACGATTATTATTATTACTATTGTTATTATTTATTATTATATTATGATTGTTGTTCTAGTACATGTAGCTATGTCGCAAATTGTCACTGTTTGTAACTATATCAGAGGAACAAGAAAGTCCATCTCCTGTGGAGAGCATTATTGTTATTTATCATGTAATAATATTATTCTATACTACTGACTACTACAACTATTGTAAAAAGGTTTCATGGGTGATGAACTAATTGTTATAAAATGCCAACTCCATTCAACGAAAAAAGGGAATCCTGGATCCAAAATACTGGGTACCCTGCAACAAATACCTAAAAATCCCATTTGTTAAGGAAATTTTGTTATTCATTCAATGATATTCTAATAATAATAAATGTAACAATAGTTATTTACTACTTGACGGAATTATTGCTGACTCAAAATGGCATGTTAATAAAAAGCATCGCCTCTCGAAAAAGAACTTGATATTAGTTTATAGCTTTTACAGATACATAATAATAATTATTCTATAATAATACGTACATAAGCTATAGCGATGCGTAAACAAATAAATAAAACTAATAAAGCTACACATAATATTAATTATGTAATAATAATAACTAATATTATACTACTGATAAAATGTATATTAGGTATATTACTGAGGGAGACAACTACGACTGTAAGGGATCTTAACTATAGGTTAATATTTCTAATTATTATTATTATATACTTATTATAAACTATGTACTGGCTATGTAATTAATATAAAATAATACTAGACATAAAATACCTCAATAATTAATTCTGCTTAACAAATGTGACTAAAACGAACTCGAAAAGACGATAGAAAGAAGAACACGCTATAATATAAAAAGCAAACCTGTACATGATGAACCTTTGTAAAATGATTTTCAAATTATGTACAGGCAGTTGTGGGGACAAGAAGGAAATATTATGAGATGAAGACTCCACCGATGTGCGTAAGAATAGACGTGAATTTACATTTGCAGAGTGCATGAATGTGAAATTTTTAATTTATTATTTGAAGTTATGAAAGAAAGCCCGAAAGTGACAAGATTCAATTGAATATGAATATTATTATTATATAATTCAACTACATATGATATTTAAGACGTATGTAATTCTTCATTATAACTCAAACTATATACATAGAAAGGCATGAACAGTTAAAAAATCAATAAATGTAATCAATAAACAGCAACAAACAATGTAACAAGTATGAAATAAACCAAACATCTACAAATTAAAGAATACTCCAAGCTCTTAAATCACATCACTTTATTCTGTTATTACTTATTTACCATTTGCAAAGTTTTACTTGTGATTTCATTTACCACCTTTTACTATTTTTCTTAATCTTCTTCCCTTTCTGAGGTTAACGGTGTCTACTATAACAACCATTGTTACTTTGGAGATCTTTAACTATATGCTTTTCAATTGATTTATGCGATAAACCCATGGAACAGAAATGAAGAAGTTACTCCCGATTTCATCATTTGTTATCACTCGAGCATTTACTCATATTATTATGATTGAATTAATCTTATTAATACAAATATTTGAGAATATGAATCTTTTAAAGGTTATTCGTGATTGCTAGCTGAAAAATGAAATTGGAACTTAATATAAACTTGTTTAAAAAAGGTTAAGATTAAAAATTCAGACTTGGGAAAATGATTCAAGAATTCTTTCATTGTTACATGTTAGAGGGCCAGAAAATCAAACCAAATGAAATAAAAAAATTACATGCAACTAAAAGAAAACTCACTATAGGCACTAAAACTGGCGAACTTATCTAACTTTTCCTCTCTTTTCCAATACCTATAAGTTCTTGCTTTGCATTTGCTTTTCTAAGTGTTTGTGCTTATCTGACCTATTGTTATATTATACTAACTATGACTCCTAATCTAGAATCGAGAATTTCTACTTCTAATGTCCCAATATGTTAAGTTTTATGCTTTGACGTGTGGAGTAAATTCTTGGTAAAAATGCTTATATGAAAATTAAATTCTTATGACATTCAAATTTTTCAAATCATGTAAAATAAAATGAATAGTTTTATTTCCTTATGCATAGTAAAAAGTCATTAATTAAATTACTCAGCCAGATCAAAATGTAAAAAAAAATTATGATACACAATAGTTCAAATTAGCATAATGAAGTAGATTGGAAATCGTTTAAATAAAAATTGCATAATATATGGAAGCTAAGATCATTGGACTGCTTAAGGTCTGCAAATATAGAAGCTGACAGGAGCCAGCAAATTGTACAAATCAGCGGGAGTCCTAGCGTTGAAAGTACGGTTTGAATTGCCTCCAGCAATGATATTAAGTTCACCTTGGTTTATCAGTGCGCCGATTCCGATAGAGAAAGCTCGCATTCCAGGAGTACCATTCACGGCTGTTGCAGCGGCAATGGTTCTGGCTGGGTCGTCTGATCTACCGTCAGAAAGTACGAGCATGTTTTGTAAAGTACCTCGAAAAACAGCTCTCATCTGTTGTAATGTTACACTGAGGGCAAGGTCCGTTCGGGTTGTACCTGGGACGTAAGGGATGGACTGAATCGCCGCACGGATATTGCTTGAAGTTAACCCGTTTTGTAGTGGAATGCGAGGCTGAACATTGCTACTGAAAGTGGTCACACCCACGCGGTTCCCAGGATTCGTCTTCCATACTTCAGCTAGGGAGGCAGTGAAATTTAAGCAGCTTGTGAAGAAGGATGGACCAATATTAATAGAAGAGTCGATAATTATGACAAAATCATTGGGAGGATTGCTGCATGGGAATGGGGAGGTGGCTCTTGTACTCTGAATAAAATTGTACAAAAGTTCTCGTTAGATTCATTTAAAAAAGCCTATTTAATTTGAAACATGTTATAACCATACAAATAAGTCCATTACAGAATAGCATTACAAATTTATCATAATTGCTTAGCATTAGTGCAAAGATTGGATTAAAAATACACGAGTATTTAAGGTTTAAAAAAATTTTAAATGTAAGAAACAATAATTAATCGAAAACGACTTAAACTGTTTCTTTACTGGTGGATGAACAATGAGAATACTCAGAAATTTTGCATATATCCTTAATTATAGCTTATTTACTTCAGTTCTGGATTTTATTCAATCATTAATAATTTAAGTGAAATAAATACGGGCAAATCTCAATTTTAATTATTAATTATCTCACTCTCTAAAAGGAATTACCAATTAAGAAATTATTCGGCAGTTTTTATCTTTAATTTAAAACTATTTAAATTTCAGTGAGTCTTTGATAACTTATACATTTGTAATAAACCTTTATTGTTAAATAATATATTTTAAAAGTCATTTGTAAGCGACAGAGATAGACTTTGTTGGCCTAATATGCTATTTTTGATCGAGTTTAAAAGTTTTACAAATCGAAATATAAGAAAATTATATTTTAGATTACCTCATCTTCAGTTTGGACGCTGCAGAAGAAGCCGATGAAGACGACAATCAAAAGTGGGAGACGAAGAAACATCTTAGCTGATGGATCGGAATTGAGAAATTTTAAATTGAATTGTGTTAGTGAATGATTTCAGCAGGAAGCGATGGAACTTTTTGCAGAGAGTCTTCGAATATTACTGATGAATTTTCAGCCTCGACCAGAGATTTTGTACTTTTTTCGACGATAAGTTGTTGGAAAATGATAACTGGCTTTGCGTTTTAAGGTTTGGACTAAAAAGAAAAGCATTACGTGGTGCTACAACTTATAAGGAATTCTAGACGAAAAAGTTCAAGAGTCTTCAGACTATTTAAAGTAAAAAATGTAAATCTTTAAAACCAGACATAAGTAACAGACATAAGACTGTAGTTGAGTTTTAAAGGTCAAAAGAAAAATGAAAATGTGATCGACAAGTAAAGAACCAAAGCATAATATGCAAATTATTTCGAATAAAACCAAGCAACTGGATACAGCGAAAGCAATTATCTTAAAAACCTCCAATAAAAGTAAGCTAATAAAAATTATTTGGTGTAGTTTCTTTTCTTTTACTTTAAAAGAATGCTTTGGATATTAATTCGATTTGTTATCTATAATCAATAATAAATATGGCTTTTATTTACTAAAATTTAAAATTAAAGTAGATAAAAATCAGTACCAATCAGTCCAATGGTGAGACCTTGTAGTGGACAAGAGACCAAGAATAAAATACCAATGCAAATAAA
>JAQFYJ010000629.1:0-12171 GCA_034694685.1 Isotoma anglicana | reverse complement strand
TAGTGCATTTTTCCCAGTGGGAAGTGGTAAAAACCACTGGTTTTTTCCAGGTGGATTTTACCATGCCGAAACCCTGCGCCTGAAATACAAAATATACTTTTAATTACTTTTCATACTCAATACTCTGTACACTGACTGTCAACGTGTCAACTGTCAGTGTCAAGTGTGAACTGTACTTCCAACTTCAGAGGCCTTGTATTTGCACATTTCACACTTTGTAATAGTAATAGTTAAATCAGAGTAGGAAGTTTACTTTTTTTCTATTTGTTGTATCATACGGCAATGGTGGTTTGTCTCCACGGATCATTCTAAACTTGAGTGCAGACAAACAAGATAATATCCATTATCTTGTGACCAAACTATCAACACCTGTCTCTTACTTTTTTACAACAACTCTGGCCCCTTATTCCCTTTCTACTTGACCCCAACCACAATTATCTGAACAACACAACACTAAATTTACTTTAAGCATCTATCGATCTGAAACGAGCTTCTTATTTCTTATTTTGATGGATGCTCAGCTGAGTGGATGCCAATGTTGTTATACTTGTATGTGTTTATATGCAGACTGAAATAAGGCACAGGTGGTTGGTTGGTAGTCAGTAACACACTGACTTACTTTGGCTTTATTGGTATCTTACATCTGATCATCATCATCATCATCATTCATCTTTCTTTCTTACTTCATTACATCATTACATTATATACAACCTTACATCTTTCTACATTATATTATCATACATTGTATAGAATCTCGTTACACCCCTCAACCTCCGGTAATAAAAATCTTCAGATTTTTATAGCATGTGATTCAAGAGTGGATGAACTCGATATCAAATATTAAGATTGTTGTTATTCCATAATACTAATATACATGCAAAGATAAACTTAGCAAATTATTACATTGGGTTTATTAAGACGTGTACATAGTGTTAAATGGTATTATCGGGCTCATGCTACTCTACTTTGTCACATTTTATTTCGTAACACCATTGCAACATAGTGATTTACTCAAACTTGACCCAGACGGAAAAAATTGCATTTTTATGCACTTTTGGACAAAGTTCGACCAACCAATTTTGTAAGTATTTTCTCTTATAATATATAGTATAATTTTATCCCCTTTTTTATACAAACTATGGAATATTATAATAAACAAGTGAACTAGCTGTATATTATGTAAAATGAAACAAATTTATTTTTTTATTTTCGCAGTGTCATTACCCTCGGTGGTGGAACCCATAAGATGAGGTCCATTTCGCAAAACGTCCATCAGTTCTTTTCTGAAGATCCATCAGTTAAAACTTCCATACAATTTGCTGGAATATTAAGCCATCATGAAAGTTTTCGTCTTAAGTCTTGTCTTCATAACAGTGCAGTGGATGGAAAGTGCCATCATAGAAAATAGTCAAGAAATTTATGACTCTTCTGGGGAAAACATCACGGGAGAGATTGAAAATTGGGCCACGCCGGATTTGATTTTTGATTGCAACGAGTGTGTGAAACGGAAACGGGTAAGTTAAAATCAAATCTCATAAACTCTGGTTGATTTGGGAAAGAGATTGACTTTTGGGAAATATTTATTATATTGATTATGGGTTGTTTTATTTTATGTTTTTCAGGTTTTCTTACGCTACAACGTGAGTAGCGATGACCGGGTCCAGGACTACGTCTGTCTGGACGAAAAAGAGATTAGAAAAATGGACCAGACTGCAGCCACACAAATTACTCATTTTGTGTGCACAAAAAGGGAATGTGGATATCCATATGTAAAATATCCTTATTCTCTTGGACAGATCACGTGCGCATTCCGGATGCATTACCCCACATATTTGGGGAATGTGCGGAGGATCTTCCCGATGTTCTCGGAACAGGATCTCATCAGATTTGGTAAGTGGAATTAAGATTGGTGAGTAGGATGGGTTTGGATAGGAAATAAAATGGAAGAAAAAGTCGGATAAATTTTAAATGAGGGTTAATTGTTCGGCATTTTAGTAGATAGGATTATCAAATACTCAAAGTAATTTTGTGTTTGTTTAATTTGCACTTACAGTAAACAAACAAAACATGGATTGGGAGCAATTTCAACGGAATTTCACCAGTGTGTGGGCCCGCAGATTCGACTGCATCGGTTTCTGTGATGTCGAGTGGGGCCCGGAAGACGGAAATGACGAGGCCAACACTCCATGGATCTATCCTGAAGATAGGGAACCGTCGCATTCCATCTGGAGCAGCTTCTTCTCTTTCATCCGTTGGTTCCATGGATTTTAAGGTGTAAAATCCCCTTGGGTGACCACGAGGATAAATGACAATACCAATATGATTATATATATGATATTAAATTTTTAAATGAGAAAGATTTGACATTTACACGTAGTCGTATAATAGGTCAACTAGGACAATTTTAGTAATACAGTTTACAACGTAGTTATATAATAGGTCAATTAGGACAATTTAGTAATACAATTTACATTGTAATGTGTACTTAAAGCTGATGAAATCAATAAAATGATCAATATGTGAATGTAATATTTTTGATTTGAATTGTAACCCATCACCTTACATAAAATTTATGATATTTCATATCGAAGTGCATACAGAACCAAAATTTAAGGTTGTTTCAAAATCCCATCACCTTTATTATCATATTATAACTAAAATACATTATCTGTCTAAAACTTCATAAACTTATTTCTAAGTTTCATATCGAAGTGCATAAAGAACCAAAATTGTAGGTTGTTTTCAAAATCCCATCACCTTTATTATCATATTATAACTAAAATACATTTTCGTTGGACCCTAATGACTCAGATTAGGGTAGACGGTGGCATCAAGTTTGGGAGCCGTCTGTGTGAATCTAGATGAGAGTCTAAGAGTTTGATGAGGAAAAGTATGTGATTGTGTATGTGATACACCAGGATCGGGTACAGAAAGTAACCCATTAAAAGCTTGATGGCTTGTAGGCGCATATATTTCCGCATCATCCCTATAGACTGTGCATCCTATACCCCTCTTTGTCCATTTATATTTGCAGTAACAATATAACACTACTAAGAAACTTACTACTATTATTAAATCAATAACCGCCACCGAAATGAATAAAATTGTTATTTTATGGATGAGTTCTTCATCCGTAAGGCATGCTCGAGTAACTGGTATGTAAGGAGTTGTCGCTAATGTTTGGAAACCGCGATTTCGGGTTTGTCCATACAAATAAATCATGAACAATGAGAGGATGATTTTCCACGACAAATCAATGTAATCATGATAGTAATACCAATTACTTAGAACATGAGATGTGAGTGAAGAGAAGTTCTTAAACTTATATTCACTCAGATTGGTTACTAAATCTTTTTGAAACCATTTTTTGTCAAGTAACCCCTCAATATCGGCGTAATCATCGCCTTTATACATTTCAACATGTATATTCATCGCTTTACTTAATAATTGAGGGCTCAAAGCGGTCCATCTCGATGGAATTGCTAAATGGACCATGGGAATAAACGATGACTCGGTGCTAAGAGTCCGACATGGAATTGAATTTTTAACGTCACCATACCCAGGAATACGAATTATGCATGAACATGCTAATTTTACAATATACGTGCCTGTTAAGTGCACTGAGTTGTTCATTAAAGGGTGTGACTTATATATTGGACTAGTCGGAGGGAGACAAATTATAGTTGTCTCACTTGGAACGTTAGTTAAGGAATAATATTTTTGCCCCAACGATATTACACTCATGTCAAAAGGACCAGTAATGACCCGACAAGTGAAAGGGCAAATTTCACGTAGGTTTAAAATTGAATCACCCCTAATTAGACTGCGAAGACAGTCATTTGACACTGTAGGGGAAGTAGAATGTTCCTGAAAGGCACAGACACCTTTAATTACGTCACAGTGTCTCAAATTAGCCTCTTCTAAGAGGATAGGCCTTTCATCTGCCAGAATAACATACGTATGTCTATGTTTTAACTGACAAATATTATTATCATGACGGAACGGGATTGCCGTTATTTCGAAAAGTTTAGTTAGTCGACCCTTTTGTTGAATGGGAACGTTTAAGACTAAATGGACAGAATTTGTAACTGGGTCAAAATTACAGGTTGTTAAAGAGTGTTGAAAATAGAATGACAACTGAGTCATCGGGACTACGAGTTCGTACCCCGTATTATCTAAGGCAGGGAGTAAGTTCAATAGTTCATGTTTTAATCGGGTACTATTGATTAAAACATGAGGCAACTTATTATTTTTACAATCAGAAACGATATTCATGTAAAATATAGTTTCTATGGCCTGGTTGAGAAGTTGGAAGCCTTCGGCCATGATAAGGAGTTGTCTTAACTGTCCATGAGTCACTTCGTTTACTAATTTCGCCGTTTTGTTAGTTAAAGTCGAGTATTCGAGATTGAATCGATGTGTCACCGCTGACATTGTATCCAGTATATCATTTTGAAAATGATCTAACTTGTCGGCCACTCGAATAATATTTTGTTCGGAGTGGCTAACTCCTCTTTTCAGTTCGTCATAAAGTGTTTTAGTGTCTATTGTATTCTCGCCAAAGAATGTCGATCGCAAATTGTAACCCAATAATCCCCCTAGTAATATGCCCCCAGCCACTATTTGACGTTTCTTTCTCCCTGTTCGAATATTATTGTCATTACGCGGATTGTTAGTATGATTACCATCTGAAGGAATTAGTGAAGTATTTGTCAAAAAGTGAGTTTCTTCGTAGTAAGGAAATTGTCGGCCGGTCAAAGACAAATGAAGGGTGTCAAGTCGATTCGAAGCTAAATTCAGGTTGTTAGTAAGAGTTATACTCATAAGACAAACAAAATGTAATTCAGCGTCCGAATTGTCACAAAAAGCTGAGAGAAGCTCAGAATGAAATGTCTGTCCCGGTGTGAATCCAATTGTGGCTTCAAAAAGTATTGGAGTAGTCTGGGAGTAAATTATGCATCCTTCTGCTTCGTGGAGATACAAACCACTGGTCACGCGAATTTTAGGAGGTTTGTAATTCGTAGGATCAATTCTGATAGTCCACACTGAATGAAATGTTAAAGAAAATATCACCACAAAATGTTGGAATATCTGAAAACAACAAAATAATATGATTAAGTTGGCCTTTTACTTATTCTACCATACCTAGTACGATATCCGTGAACAAGGATATCTTCTGGTGATTGTTCAGGCTCGACAGAGTCTGGTAAATTAAAATCTGGTAACTCAGAGAGCGTAGTAATATTTTTCTCGTTATGCATAGGTGCGGTCTCATCATTTGGAGGGAAATTGGTGAAAGAAGTGTCAGTATTAAACGGAAGTAATTGCCGGTCAGTCGAAGGTAGTTCCAACTTTGCATCACGAATGACTAATGGTCTGAGTCGTCGCATAAGGACTATCTGTTCTTTTCGACGGTCATCGAGACTGACAATTTTATAGTTTAGTGGTGTAACTATGTCTACAATTCTGAATGGTCCCGTGTATTTACTTTGCAGTTTCCTGCTTAAATTAACTTCAATCTGCGGATTTTCGAGCATGACTAAATCACCAACTTGGTATTTAAAAGATTTATGCTTTCTATCAAAAATTTCTCTATGCTTCTCTTGTGACAAAAGCAAGTTGATTTTTGTTACCTCCCTAGCCATTTGAACTTTCTGAATATAATCAGACGGTAAAGACGGTACTGTAAAAGGTACATCTAATGGAAGTGTGGCATGTCGACCAAACACTAGGTAGTAACTACTAAACCCAGTTGATGTGTGGGGAGAGATATTGATGGTAAAACAAACAGCAGGTAAATATAAATGCCAGTCTGTGTGTGCTGAATTTACATAAGCACGGAGAGTCGTCTCTATTGTTCGGTTAACCCTTTCGGTTAAGTTTGCTTGATGATTATAAGGAGTAGAGAATAGTAGTCTGGAACCGAATTTTGTGGACAATTCGGTGATTAAGTTTGAATGATGAATTTTAGCGTTATCACAGGATATCGTTCGAGGACAACCGAACTGGTAGAATAAATGATTCATCAAAAAGACCGCCAACGTTTTGGCATTAGCCTGTCTAAAAGGTTGAGCGATTACATATCGCGTTAGATTGTCAATCAAAACACAAATAAATTGATATTTACCCGGAAGAGACGCCTTTAAAGGACCTATCAGATCGAAAAACACTGATTCGAAAGGATAAGACGGTATATGGATAGGTTGAAGGAATCCAGAAGGTTGATTGTTAGTACTCTTATTACGTTTACAGTCCAAACAACTATTAATGAAGTTTTTGACGTCCTTTGTCATATTCTTCCAATAGTACTTTTGCTGTAGACGTTTTAACGTCTTTTCAATTCCTTGATGTCCACCAAAGTGTGAAGAATGAAAATGATTCAAAAAATACGGAATGAAGTTGGATGGAATGGCTAATTGTAAGTTCCCAGTCTGTGAAATATGATACAGCAAACCGGACTTAATGACGAAGGAAGGGTGAGTTTTCTGTGGATTGTGGAGAAGAAAGTGGATAACAGGAGCCAAATAGAAGTCGGTTTTCTGATTTTCAACAAATTCATCACGAAAGTCAGGTACACTAAGAGTACTGACCTCATGTTGAGCTTGATGGGGAACATCAAGCGCCTGATCAAAATAAGAACCACGTGAAAGGTGGTCGGCTATTACATTTTTATTTCCGGCTACATATTTGATATCTAACTTGTAGCCACTCAGAATGAGCAAGTAACGAGCTAACCGAGCATTACGAGGGTGTTTCATGGATAATAGAGAAGTTAATGCCAAATGGTCAGTATAAACTGTTACTTCTCTTTGGTAGGTATATTCTCGAAAATATTCTAACGACCAAACTATCGCAACTAATTCCTTATCTGTTACGGAATAATTACGCTCGGCGGGATTTAATAATCTTGAAGCATACGCCACTACATGAGACACGCCATCTTCTGGCTGTGTTAGAGCACTACCTATCGCATAATTGCTAGCATCGCAGTGCAACTCAATTTTTAATTGAGGGTTAAACTCACGTAATATGGGAGCTGAAGTTAACAAACGTTTCATTTCCTTGAAACTATTCTCACAATCTTGGGACCAACGAAAAAGTGCATTTTTCTTGGTAAGTGCGAGCAAAGGTCGCATGACATCGCTATAATTGGACACAAATCTGCGGAAGTACTGGCAAAGTCCAGCAAAAGACCTTATGTCTGTCAATGAAGCGGGTCTGGGCATTGCAGAAATGGATTTCACTTTATCCATGTCCGGTCGCAATCCCTTGTCAGAAAGTTCGTAGCCTAAGATTTTGATGCGCTGTTGTGCAAATGTGCATTTTGAAGGTTTTAACTGTAGGCCACTGAAGCGTAATCGTTCAAAGAACAGTTGAAGATGTTTTAGATGATCAGAAAAACTTTTACTGTGTATTAAACAGTCATCTACATAGATGAAGCAAAAGGCTTCATTTTCACCGAAGATGAATTCGCGAAAAACGTGCCTAATTACTCTATTGAAACAAGATGGTGCGTTCTTGAGGCCAAATGGCATGTAACGCCATTCAAAAAGACCATCATCACAGCTTATTGCCGTGTATTGCCGCTCATCAGGTCTTAGAGGTACCGACCAGAAAGCGTTCATTATATCTAAAAGAGATAAGTATTTTAAACCATGTACGATCGAAAATAGATCGCTAACCGCGGGAAAAGGAAACTGATCGCTCTTAGTTGCGTTGTTAAGGCGTCTATAATCACCACATATACGAAAAGCGCCACATTTCTTTCGCGCGAGAACGATAGGGTTACTCCATGCACTATTACTGCGCTGGATAACTCCGGCATCTAATAAATCCTTTATAGTCTTCGAAATAAATTGTCGTTCAGTCTGTGCGTAGCGATATGGTCTCTGCTGTATAGGCTCGGTATCACCTACATCAATAACCTTAAATGCATAAGGCAGTTTAATTTTTAAGACCCCTGTATGTCTTCCGTCCCAATTGAAAACATCAGCATAATCAACCAAAAGTCTTTCCAAAGTTTGTAGCTCACTTTTGTCTAAATCAGGGTTTATTTCTAACTGTTTGAGTTGATCTGCTGTCATTTTATGTACTATTCGTTTGTCAGTTCTGGGAAAGTCTGTTACCGTGTGGTACACCTCCGTAATCTCATGTAAGTTCCCAACAACACTTCCTACATTAACACGTCGTTTGCGGTTATTGTAACTAAGCAGTCGTAATGAACTAAGCTCAGTAGGATGCACGATCATATCTACGGCTAGTAAGCCATAAGATTCAGAGAATCGATCGTTAAATTCGAAGACATATGCCTGATCTGATTTAAAATACGGGCTCGGGCATTCTACCTGAACGGCTAATTCGAAGTATTCTTGTGGTGGAGCCATGCAATTCTCCGCGACCACAACTTTAAGTGGTAATGTTTCGGAATCGTCTACTATCGTTTCTATTTTATTTATTTCAGGTCCGTTCAAATAAGCTTCTGCGTCAAGATATGTCCAGAAAAAAGGATAAGTCTGATTCCAGAAGTCAATAGTATTATTCCTACAATTAATGATTGGCGGATATAGTTTCAGGAAGTCAGATCCTAACAGAACTTGTTTAGATAAGGATGGTATAACGTAAGCGTCATAATTTATTTTAATGCCATGAAAGTCCATGTATAAAGTCGTTTTTGTATTTACCGATCCGTCACCAGTAATGCCTTTAATGTAAATTGGAGGGACTGTAAAGGTTTCAGGAGCAAAACCTGGTTGACAAGCAGTCAGAGAAGAGCCTGTGTCAAGAAGAGTAATTACGTCAATGTTGAATACATTCAATATAATATATAAAAGGATAGGACCGTCATTATTCTGGGTCATCATATTCACTGAATGATAATGGGGATTTTCTATCTCAGACACCTGTACCCCTGCAGGGTCTGATTCTAGTTTTCCTGCATCGGACAGTCTCTAGCCATATGAGATGGCTCGAAGCAACGATAGCAAAGTAGCTGTCCCTGAGAGTTTCGAATATCTCTCAAATTAATCGACCTACCGCGATAGGACGTTGATGAAGCCCCTTCACCTGAATAGGGCACGATGTCGGTGTTATTATTTCCATTGTTTGAACCGCGTCCACGGTTTTGACCTCTCCCACGACCTCTTCCGCGCCCACGCGGATTCCTAGAAGGTGTGGAGCCCCTATAAGATCCTACCTGATCTCTATTATCTCCCAGATAGAAATATTGCACTGTTGCATTTCTATCTGAGTAAGCACCCCTTTGACCAGAACCACGGCGTCCCGTGAAACGTCCAGATCGCCAGTTGCCATTATTTTGGCCTCTCCCTCGAGAGCCATTTCCTCTATTTGAGTTTGGAGTCTGCTTATCGCTCTGTGCACTAGAGCCTTGGCTGCTATTACCAGCCTTACGTGCGAGAAAACCCTTTGTTTCAAGCACATTCACTAACTGTGTACATATATCAGTTACTGGTTCCTCTTCTGCGAAATGGACCCCAGCCATCACCTTCCTACTAGCTAATATCGCATCGGTTTTCCTGGATTGGGTCAAATGTGCCAAAACATCAGCACTAGTCGAAATACCTTTGAGATAAATCTCCTTGACGGTACTAGCAGGGAGTCCTGCCATTAAGTATGAAATTCGCATGGATTGACTCATGTTCGGGTCAATTTTGTCCATTAACCTAGTCTGGCTATAGTAGTACTGCTCAGGAGTCAACTTGTCATTATATTTCGCGTTCCTCAGTTTAGCGTCTAAGACATCAAAAGTCTCTGATGCTCCGAAAGCAGCCCTAAATGCTTTTTCTATGTCGTCCCATTTGATAACTAATTCGTCATCAGTCTTATCACTAACTAAACATTTTTGTTGGCGTAAAGTCAGATAAAAATCGCGACCAGCCCCATCTAAGTACATCTTCAAGTACTCATTCTTGGCTTGGTCATCCCATTTATGAGATTTAGCGATGGCTTTAAAAGTCGTCAAAAACTGATCAGGGTCACAATTGCCTAAATAAAGTTGTGACTGAGTCGGTAAGTTAAATAACGTCACAGAAGTCATTTTGGGTGTGTGATCTTGTACCTCAAACAGATCAAAAACGTGATATTGAGTTGGGGAACTCGGTCTCAATTTTGGTTGTGATTGTGATTGTCGTAAAAGACCCTGAACGTTATCAAAGTGACGTCTAAGTGGTCGTTCTAAAACTCGTATACCGGCTTCTATTCTATCAGAGATACGACGATATTGTATTGCTAGTCTAGGATAAGTGAAAGAAGTAGCACTGAGAAAGGAATCGTCAACTATGGGATCATTAAAGGTGTGTTCGAATTCAGGTTGAGTTTGTGTATCACGTGATGGAATCAAATCAGGAGCTGAAGGACTAAGTTGAAAGTCGTTACCAAAAAGAGCAGCTAACTCATCGACGTTCGAAACACGTCTAGTCGGCGTAGCTATTGGAGCGGGTATTTGCCCCGAATGAATATCGACCTCAGGACTCGAGTCGGAGTCAGTTTTATATGGAGTCTGGGAACGAAATTGTCCGGTAGTGTTGTTAGCCGTCAGTGATTCGCGTTCTGCTTTAATTGCCTCAGATTCGCTTGTAAAGGAAAGAGCTTCACTCTTGAATAAATCTACCTGTGACTGCGTAGATAACGGATCTCGGACTATTGGATGTGGAGCTGAACCGGGTGGCGGAGGACTAAAGTGTAACAACTGTGGTTGGAGTGCAGGGCTATCGGATTCTACCTCAGTACGACTCTCCTGTTGTCCCCTTTGGAGAGACTCAGGGGTTCGTTTAAGTTTGGTGGATGGACGAAATGCTTGTAGACCGCCGACGGCACCCTGATCCGCCTCTAAAAGCGAGAAATCAGAGTCCTCTGAAGGGCCTATTAAATATTTTGGTGTGTTATAAAGGGAATCATCAGCCTTCCTCTTCTTATCAGGTGCCGGAATGGGGTTTGTTTGTGTCGAAGTAGAAGAAGATGCGATAGAAGGAAGTGAGTGTCTAGCCAACCTACGAGGGAAAGCAACTGTCTGCAAAGCTGTGGGCTGCGTAGTAATTGGTGGGCTAGTAGTAGTTGCAGTAATAATTCGGGTAGTAATAACCGTTGTGGTTGTCTGAGTGTGCAAAGGGATTTGAGAAACGACACGTTGGATGATATTGTCAATGGGTCGATGCTGTCGTGGTGGTGGAGCTTCTGGAGTAAGGAGAAGGTGTGCCTGTGCACTATCACCTTGTATTATAGAAATAGAATGGAAGTCAGTAAAGTCAGCCTGACCTGGCTGCCGAAAGATAGGTGGTGCACTACTTGGGCGGATTGGACGGAATTGGGGAGGCAACGGTGGTCTGCTAGCAACTAATGGAGGAATAGAAGGATTACCCTCTGCAGTTCGAGAACGTGGTCGAAGATAAGATTCCTCTTCCGCTTGAGCCCTATCACGACCCTGTGCACGTAATAAATTAATACGTTGCCGTCGCTCCCTTTCCAAATCAGATAAATTACCGTGATCTTCAGCTAAACCCTGAGATCGTAAATTAGCTCTGTTGGGGTCTTGTCGTCCAGCCATACAAGTAATATGGTTATGGAAGCGATGAGTCAAAGGCAGTGATCAATTGCCAATGACGCACTACGAAAACAATACCAAGACAAACTCAAGGTGAAAAGAAGGAAAAACAATTAAAATCTAAACAAAATATACGATATATTATCCTCGTAAGATAGGATGAAGGTGAACTGGACTAAACGAACACAACAAAAAAAAAGGACAAATAATAATGAAACTTTTCTTGTTCAGACAAAAGAAATGCTAATGATATGCCAAAACAACCTTGAACAAAATTAGTTGCAAGGTGAATGAGAAACGCAGTATGCAATAACTATGCTAAAAATGTAAGATGAGATGCATAAGAGAAGGAAGCGAAATTATATAATAATGCCTATGCAGTAAAAATGCAGAAATTATGATGAGATGGAATTCCCATAAGTTGTACAAATGAGTAAGCTAAATAAATCGCCCTCGAATATCACCACGTATGGAAATGTACAATGAGTATAAAAAAGTGTAAGAGTAACTGAAGGACGTCCCATCAGAGTCACCAAGTGAAACGAGCTTCTTATTTCTTATTTTGATGGATGCTCAGCTGAGTGGATGCCAATGTTGTTATACTTGTATGTGTT
>JAQFYJ010000628.1:0-12176 GCA_034694685.1 Isotoma anglicana | reverse complement strand
AAAGTCTTTGCGACCAGAGGAATCCAGCGTAAAAAACCGCGCGCGATTATCTGCAAGCGTTCGAAAGTTATCGGTGTCACGGACAGACAGACGGACAGACAGACAGAGCGATCTCATATAAGCAGCTCAGCTTTCGCTACTTAATAAACCTATCTTAAACTTTTCAGTTTTGCTATTTCCAATAAGCGTAAAAAGTATTCTGGATAAATTGCCAATTGGTCTTGTAGAGGGAAAATTCTGCTTACCACATTTGCATTAGAGAACCAGAACTTAAATAGAAGCCAGCAGCATTTAAAAATGCACAGGGCTGTAATTTATTCAAAAATGCAGGCATTAATTTACATTGCATTCTTCATATCATTTATAAGAAGCATATCCACAGACTCAACGAACCAAATCGACCTGGGAGTGTTTGGAAACTGTGCCATTCATTTCAAGCTTTTAACAAAGTCTCCGAAATACATTGATCTTACAGAAAAAGTCATACACGAGAACGCAAAATTAAAAAGAACCATTTACGGTTTAAGCGACCCTAAAAATCTAACGGAACTCAATAGACTTGGAATCAGCAGTAAATCAAGCCCTGTACTGATAGACGTTTATGAACTCTGCACCCTAAATGTAATAATCAAAGGTGATGATTGGACAGACTTAGAATTTCGCCAGATTTTGCTTTATTTCATTCACAAAAACGACTACACATTTCGACCTCATCCCTATTCCACATTTATTGTGATTCAGAAGACAACGCCAAGTTTAAACCTTTTTTCTCCTTATTATATGAGATGGCCATTTCGAATATTCGTTATCACCTGGAGACGAGTAAATCTAAAATCACATGTTGTGGAAATATATTTCTTCTGTCCATACTGCGAAACCTTTCTGCATAAAATCACTTACTCAGAAAAATCTCTTAAGAATTTTCAAACAAAAAGCCTCTCATCTGATTGGACCAATGTAAAATTTATATTGTACCAGCCGGACTTAAAGTCGGCGCTCGGATCGCAATTCCACTGCCTTTCCCACCCTTGGACCATAAGCATTTCTTCAGTTTATCCCGATCCTTGCAAAAATAATGTGATAGTAATGGAGACAATTGCATCTTATTGCAACATCACCATGGTTTATGTACCGTATGATGGCAGCACTCTAGACGTACAGCAAAATGCCCAGTTCGGAGGCTCAATTGCACACGGGACACTTAGTCAACCCGTGACAAATAGTTTTATCAGCGGAGCTTACGCACTTGGAATTTTCGCACAAAGATTGATTTATTGTGACCATTTTATTCGGAGTGACAACACTTCTATTGACCAATGGTTAAAACCGTTTAAACCCACCGTCTGGGTTTTATTCATCGTTCAAACTTTTATAATTACCGTAATGGTTTCTGTTCTATTTCATCGTAATGCCAAAAGCTTTCTGAGAAATCTTTTCACAGCATTTCAAATCATTTTAAAACAGCCCGCGGAAATTCAAATTTCCCCCCTTTTTCTATTATTAACTGTAGTGGTATTGTTTGAAGTTTCGATGTACGAAAATGTCATTACAAGTATCCTTGTGTCACCTGCTATTGTTTCCCCATATGCAAATTTATCGGAAATAGTAAATGCGGGATATAAAATCCTTTTAATGACGCCAAATGCGTCAAAAGACACATTTGTTGAAATTCTAAGCGCTGATTTTAGCAGGCATCAAATCGAAAGGAAAATTAATGGTTCTTTAGTGTGGAAGTCAAGTTCGATTTGGGATTATGACGAAAATGTACGACAACTGATGTCCAATATTGGCCCCATGTATGCTTACTACGATCTAGATATGTCTGCGTCAACCTCCTTCCATTCAGAAGTGCACAGAATTCAAATTCTTTTACCCAAACTTAAATGTTTCCGCGTTGAAGAAAATCTTTATGAAGATATGCGATTTTGGCTTTTCCTTTCGCATAATAGATTTGAGATGATGCAAGTAATGGATGTATATTTCAGCAGCGGACTTTCTGAATTTTGGACGAAGATTTATATCACACGTAGAAATATTTACCTTATGGATTTACAGAGAAATAGATTGAATGAAACGAATGCAACTTCGGTGAATATGATAACTTTTGCTAATTTGCTCTCTTTTTTAAAAATTTGTTTGTTTTTATACACCGCTGCATTTTCTGCTTTTCTTTACGAAATGAGAGTTAATCTACATGTAAATTGCGATCGTATCTAATCTCTGTAGTGAATCAGATAGTTCTTTGTTTTAAATTATTTAGCATCATTTTCATGAACACTTATTCTATTGAATTTATCTACTTAAGTTTTTTATCCCATAAGGTTTCTTCAAAGTTTTTGGGTAATTAAATGTTGACCATTTTGAGTAAGTTTTTTAAATAATTTTGGATGAAGAGGTATCAATTATTTTAAATTAGTATTTTCAATAATTATAATGTCAATGTACTATCAGCTTTCGACAACAGCTCATGAGAAAAAGGGACCGTACAACGGATGTTTCGAATACACGAATGTTAATTAAAAATAAATGGGTTTTGTTTTCAGTCAGTCGATAACCTAGCTTGGTTTTAATTCTGTTTTTATCGTAATTGAACACACTTGGTTCATTCTTTATTGCCTGATACTAGTATCCTAAAATCCTAACTAGGTATTACTCTTGAAAATAAAGTTCATACCACTAAAGCTTCTTTTTATTTATTCAGCATAAACTCAAGGAAATCCCTTTCGAGTAATATTTTCCCACAAATTTTTGCTGTATTACATTTTGCATAAAGGAAAACGGGTTGAATTTTTATGTCGAAGAGTATTAAGCGGTTTTTGTCGTAATTGTAAACCACTGCGCAAAAAATAATGACAATACAACAAATTTTCATTAAAATTTTAATATTGGTAACAGTTATATCTATTCCGCCTTTAATTGATTGTGAAAACCAAGGGGCAAAAAACATTTTAGATTTAAAAACGTTTGGTGATTGTGGAGCTCATTATCAACTTTCTACAAATTTAACTAAATACACGGGTCTAGCAGAACAAATGATCTTCAAAAACACCGGATTGAAAAGAATTTATGGTTGGAATAATACTAGAAGTTTAAATGAAATCACAACGCTTTTTCTGAAAACTAAATCAAACCCGGTATTAAACAATTTTTATGAATCTTGTGATTTTAGCGTGTTTATTGTTTCAGCGTTTACCCGCTTTAACGTACAGCTGACGAGAGTAAAGTTTTAAAAGAAATAGACTTAAAAATATAAGCTTTTAGAGTTCATAAATATGTACGATATTGGTAACTCAGTGCGTAGAAGCCCTTTAAACACAAATTGGTGACTTAACAGAAGATTAAACATAATGAGCGTTTAAGGCTCTCAAATTTGGAAAAAAATGAGCACAAACATTACTCAAATAGTGCAAATCAAAAAAATTAAGGTCAGAACTATATGTGTTTGCTTAAGTGTCAAATTAATGTTGAGATATACTTTGTTTTTTATATTGATTAAGTTTAACCATTTATTTCCTGTACTTTAAGCCAATGAAAGTATCTATAGTAAGATAGTTGTGAATAGTTGTGATGTATATTAACTTTTTATTCAAATTTAAAATTTTATGATATGTATTCCTGTCTGGATGTTTTATCACTTTTAAAGAAAGTAAAAATTGATGATTTTAAATATTTCATTTTTAAATTGAAACATTGCAGTATACAGATATTAATTTTTTAAAGTGTCGATTAATACATGAAAAAACGTGTATCCCAATTTGGTTGATAGTTAAACATGATTTATTACAAGTGGATTGAGAAGTTAATTAACAGGTTTTTGATGTATTGAAGAACGGTAAAAATATTATGCGGTCCTTTTCCAAATCTTTACCGCAGAATTATATGGTCGAACCTCTGAATTGTCGAAATTAAATCGTAGTCCATAATATTGATATATAGCGCCTCCTTCATATGCACCAGAAAATAAATACGGTGACCAGGACCCAAAAGGGACATTTATTGATATTGGAGCTCCCTCAGGATTCTCACTCCATTCACCTGCAAGAACAGGGCTACGAAAGTTTTGAGTTTCTCCAAATCCACTGGAATCACCCCCCAAAGCCCTAAAAAATTGTCCTGCATATTCAGAAGTCACATCTGAAAACTGCACATTAGTCCATATCTCATTTGGTTCCGGCTGTCCAGCAAGTTGAACGTAAATGAATCCCAAAGGAACTAAAGTATCAATATAAAATTTTTACAATCTATTGTAAGTATTGTAAAGTGACAGATAACCAGCAAAAAACAGACTTCCCCAATTTTGAGATAACATCCAGTAATACTTTCAATTAAAAACTAACCTGGGTTGTTCTCCATTTCTTGTAGTTTCTTTTCATTTTCTTCGACTCTCCTCCTGTTATCCAGGACAATCCGTTGCAATTCTACTGCAGATAATGTTTGCAGTTTTTGGCAAACTACAAGGTTTCTTTTAAGACAGGACACGTCCTCCCACAGACCATCTTCTTCAGCTAACTTATTTCCCTTTGTGGAAAAATGTGAAATCATTTGAACGCAATCGTTTTCCGTGTCATCGGTAGGGAAACTTGGACCCCAGTTTGTATAAATGACGGAACTGTTATCTTCAGTCCAAATAAAATCAGATGCGTTATACCGTTTTACGGCCAACCACACATTGTCAACCACTCCCGAAATTTCGTACAGCTGTTGTGTCAAAAATAATTGCTCTTCTTCTGTTTTGATTGAGAGAAGACTCCCAGCTAATGAATCACAAGTTGCTGTTGCGTCTTCAGCGTCCACAAAATTGTCCATAATGTGGATACACTTTTCGTCTTTGTATGAAATCCAACCATCGTCACATCCGGATTGAGCATTTGCTAAAGAGAATACGAATTTTTTAATGATTATTTGACTATTAAACATAGATTTTCGCATCACTGTCAAAGATATCCTATAAGAAACTTTACTTACCCCATGCATCAAGCGATACTAATACAAATATAAGCGACAAAGAAATGTCTTTCCGAGAGGAAATTAATTGCACCATTTTATGAACATTTAAATGATAAAGGTAAAATGTAGTTACAATTGTCAATCACAGTGGTTTTATTTCTCCAGGTTGTATCCTACAGTAAGAATGGTATTTGTTTAACTAGACAGGCCTTATATACCTAAATTCAAAATGCCATTTAAGATAAACGGTTAAATTTTACAATTATTTAAAATGTTTTTTATGTTAATTATGTCAATCATAGAAATTCAAAGCAGGATGATTCAGTTGTAGGGTAACCGAATTATTGTCGTAGTTTATATTACAAACAGTGATAAATTATAAATTGTTTTGTTAGAAGTATGTTTATGCATTATATCAAACCGCAATGTACTATTTAAGCGAAAATGTAAATTGATAATTGTTGAGTGATTTCGGCATGCTTTGATACGTAGTCAGAACACAATCGTTTAAATATATCAAAAAACATAGTGATAAATAAAATTTTTTAATTTCAGTAAAATTATTAATGATAATGATATATTGATGATTGATGATGCTTACTTACTTATTTTACCACTTTAGTTTCATTTAATCTTATTTCCAGTTATAATTTAAAATTTAAAGGACAATAATGTAGAATCGGAATTGTTTATTGATGTTTCGGTTTCCTTGAATATGAATTCAATGAGTATATGCATTAAAAATTACGTTATCTATTATGTATGCATGCATGTGGAAAAATGTTAAAACATTTAAGAAATTAATACAAATTGACCGCAAACAAAATTCCTATAATAAACTTAAATGATGAAATATATATATTTCATCATTTAAGCTATAATCTATATATATAGCTCAATTTTATATAAAGCTGTGTAAATAAGGTAACAAAAGAGCGTCAACGGAGGGACATGGTCCCTTAGAGGGCTAATGTAATACAATTTGGAGCTATTTTCAGCCAATAGAGACTATTGCAAAATATTCGAAGTAATTGTAGCTCTTTAAAGCAATTTGGGGCTAGTAAAAGCATTAGAATTATGTGAGACCATTTGGGGTTATGTGTAACCAATTGGGCTATGTAAAACCCTACTTAAAGGAGAAGAAATGAACCCAATCTTTAACAACGGGTCAAAATGTTGAGGTTTTTTGGGATCCGTTGAGGGTGTTGTTGATATTCTTATAGTTCACAAAAAGCATGGAATGGTGGAGGAAAAGGAATTACGAAAAAATATTTTCCGTATCTTTAACATTGGGTCAGAAATTTGACCTTTCTATTGCGCCCTTGGGGGTGGTCCTGCAAGGCCCATCTCCGAACTATTCCAAGCTATGGGGGTCCACATCTCATGTATCAAGTTTCATACCGATATATATCTCAATCCGTTATTGAGTTATCGCATCAGTGTGAAAAGACAGACGGACGTATAGACACCGCTCTCTAATAAGACGACTCTACCGTTTTTATATTTTCATACACATTTTCATAAACGAAAACAAAACATTAACCTTACTGTTTAGTACTAAATAGAAGTAGTTCTTTACAATAAATCCGATGAGTGTATTTATTTATTTAAAATAAAAACTCGGATTAACAACTGGAACTTTCCAAAGTATGAAAAATTTATTTACAAATGTAGATAAATTAGGCAACCAGTTCACATTGCCACAAACGGCGTTTTTTAAGGTATTTAGTCCACAGAAACAAAAATGACTGTTTGTATATATTCTGGACCAGAAAAAAATAAGAAATTCAGTAAAAAATTAAAAAAATTAAAATACCCCCTGGAGGGGAAGTCATTCCCCCAAGAGAGGAAACTTGAAATACCCATTGGATGTTGTCAGAGACTAATAATTATTCAATATATATCCAGGAAGATGATAGACTCTTTATTTTAAGATTTCTAATAGAATTACTGTAGGATATTTTATGAAACAATTTTTCGCAGTACGGGCAGAAGAAATACATTTCAATAAATGAACTGTAATTCGGGGCGGAGTTTAAAGTGAGAATAAATATGCGACATGGCCATCTCCAATAATAAGCCGACCGAAGTTTTATAGTTGGCCTCGAACTTTGAATGACAATGAAGGTGGAATGTGTATAAGGTCGAAATGTGTAATCATTGTTGTAAATGAATAGGCAAAGGATAGCGAAATTCTTTGTCGGCAAAATCGCCTTTAATTTTATAACGTTAAGTGTGCATGTTTCGTAAACATCGATTAACACGGGGCTTGATTTGCTACCCATTTTAAGTTGACTGAATTCAGTTAGCGTTTTTGTATCGTTCAAGGTATAGATTGTTCTTTTAAATAGTATAATTTTGAGAATAATTTTTTCTAGAAGATAAATGTATTCTATTGAATGTGTAAATAGAATTGTTAAAATGAATTGTGCAGTCGTCAAATACTTTTAAATCTATATTGCACTTGTGAAGTCATAATGTTGAAATTGGACGGTGAATATTTGCTTCTGAAATAATATTATGAAAAAAATCCAAAGCGTTGGATTCTTCATGTTTTAATAATTCGTTGCTGTTTGCTAGTTGTACTATATAAAAAATTTTAATGTTATACGTTAATCTTTATTAGGAGATTATTTTCCTTAGATGATTCAAGGGTAGATGAAGCGAATTTGAAAAATACTAAAATCTAATATCTGAAGGTTTACTAATCAAAATATAATTTATCATTAATAAAACATTTAAAAAACTGTTGAATTTCTATTAATCTGAGACAATAGTTGCGGCAGTTGGGCTTCATTGAAAACGATATTGACAGTGTATTGTGGTTTTATTTAATAAATAGTAATATCTTAAGTGATAATGTATCTAATATTTTCGTGAGAGTAGAGTGAAAACATAATTGGAATGGAAGGAAAACCTGAAAGTTGACGCTAATGATGTAATTATATTCTGTAAAACTTACACACCAACTACTTCCTAATATAACGAAATTTGAAATCAAATAATATGCATTTTGCATTTTTAAAGTGTGTTTACAAATCATGAATAATTTTTTTAAGTTCAGTCGTTTTGGCATCGTAAAAAAGGAACTTCAACTCAAGTTTATTCCTACATTTTCAACAAGGATGTTTTCGACATTAAACAATACGGAGGAAATTTATCAAGTAATTAACCTATGATATGTAAACATTTATTTGGAAATTGAATTTACGAATAGGTGAAGAGAATATAGTTGCACTTCAGCACAATCGATATATAAAGCAAACAATAAAATCATGCACATGGAAGTGCAATGCGCAGCGGGCAACGTACAACATACACACTTATAAAACTGAATATCATATTACAATTGGCACAAAACTAATATTTTAATAGTGACACTTATTTTAACAATGTATCCAACCGTTTGTATTGAAGAACGGCTGCGGGTTATATTAACTTTAAGATTTCTAAGAGTAAAAGATACTTAGGGTTTTAAAACGCAACTTTCATTATAATACATATTTATAAACCCTAGTTAAAACATTGGCTATTGTTTTTCGGGTTGAAAATGTAAAAAAGGTGTCCACAGCATTCAGCTATTTTTTGCCGTAGTGTAAACAACCAGATTCGGCTATAAAGTTTACATAATCTTGTTAACCGTTTTATCTGATAGATTACACCATTTACAATTATAACTCTCAACTCGTAGAGAAAAATAAGAAACGCAATCAAGCACAGAAAACCACAAAATTGAACAAAAGTTGATACGTTTTCAAACGTAATGACATCTATTATTTCTGCTTGATCCGTATCATTCAACCGCGATATTTTGAATTCTTTTAAGTCGACGTCTCGTTTTAATTTATACATGCTTATCCAAAATTGCGCGAGTCCACTCATGAAATATTTTTGCAATGCGTCCTTCATTTCAAAACGGAGGTGTGAATTAAATATGAAAAATCTCATTTGTGGATGAAGAGTTTCCTCCACCCGAAAACAATGAAATTTCGGAAACATGATGCGAGCGTAATGAATTCTTACATCAGCAGATGACGAGGCAAACATATCTTGGTCATAATAGGCATATTTCGGGTTTGAACTTAACATTGCCATTTTAAGAACGAGTAAATTTCGAAAGCTTCCATTCGACAAATTTTTATTCACCACTTCAATAGAATTTTCTAGTTCGTCCTCAATGTGATATCTTTGAAAATCGGGTCTAAAATGCGCTGTCCAATTCTGTTTTGACCATATTGAATATTTATTGAATACAAAAATTTTATAACCAGCGCTTATAACTTCAAAGAGATTTTGGTAAGGACTGATGATAGAGGGCGAGACAATGATACTGGTTATGACATTTTCATATACAGAAACCTCAATGAACATTACAAGCGTGAGTAATAAGAAAATAAAAGAAATGTGAATTGGTGCGGGTTGTTTTAAGACTATTTGCAAAGCAATGAACAAATTGCTTTTGAAGTATTTAAGATTTCGACTTAGCAGTATCGAAATGACAAATGCAATTATTAGGGTTCTAGCAAAGAGTAAAATCCAAACGGTAGATTCAAATGGTTCAAACCATTGGAAGATATTAGTGCTTTCCGACCTTACAAAGTCGTCACAGTAAAGCAAACGGTTTCCTGTTATACCAAGTGAATAAGCGTTGCTTATCATATCATTGTTTAATTGATATTCAGGAATTGCGCTGAATGCTAAAGCTTCCCCGTCTCTGCCGCCAAAGCTTCCATAAGGTTTATAACCCACAGTGAAATTAAGAGTTTCTCCAATTGTCTCTAGCATTAGTTTAGTTATATGACAAGGTGAGTGGGTAAAAAGTCCCAATCGGGTTTTGCTCCATGGCGAAGAGAGGCAAAATTTATGCGATTCGGTTTTGCCAACAACACCCACAAGTATAACATTGTAATTGATTTGGGGCCACTTTAATGGAGAACATATTTTTACAGTTGATTTAAGAAAAACAATGTTTGGCAAGATGTTGATACAAGTTGGACAGAAGTTGTAAATTTGCACATCGGATTTCAAATTCCATTTCGATTTAGAATGTTTTAAAATTATAAACAAAATCCTACAAGGTAATCTTAGTAAAGCCGAATATAGAATTGGTGATGATGGAACAAAATGATTAATAAAAATTAATGTAGAATAAGTTGGTGATTTGTAGGTGAAATCGTTGTCGTTTATGTATAAAGTTAATGTGAATAAATCACGTTTTTCAGTAAGGTTAAGATTTCCCAAAAACATTAAGTTAAGGGCACAAAATTCATTAACATTGTTTAATACCGGGTTTGATTTAGTTTTCAGAAAAAGCGTTGTGATTTCATTTAAACTTCTGGTATTATTCCAAACAGAAATCGTTCTTTTCAATCCGGGGTTTTTGAGGATTATTTGTTCTGCTAGATCGGTGTATTTTGTTACCTTTGTAGAAAGTTGATAATGAACTATACAATCGCCAAACGTTCTTAAATCTAAAATGTTTTTTACCTCTTGATTTTCACAATTAATTGAAGGCGGAATAGTTATAACTGTTACTAATATTAAAATTTTAATGAAAATTTGTTGTACTATCATTATGTTTTGCACAGTGGTTTACAATTACGAAATTCAAACCGTTTCCCTTTATGCAAAATGTAATACAGCAAAAACTTATGGGAAAATATTTCTGGTAAGAGATTTACTTGAGTTTATGCCGAATAAATAGAAAGCAGCTTTAGTGGTATGAACTTTATTTTCAAGAGTAAAAACTAGTTAGGATTTTAGTATCAGGCAATAAAGAATGTGAACCAAGTGTGTTCAATTACGACAAAAACAGAATTAAAACCAACCTAGGTTATCGACTGACTGGAAACAAAACCCATTTATTTTTAATTAACATTCGTGTATTCGAAACATCCGTTGTACGGTCCTTTTTTCTCATTAGCCCTACTCAAAAGTACATTAACATTATAATTGTTGAAAAAACTAATTTAAAATAATTGATACCTCTTCATCCAAAATTATTTAAAAAATTTACTCAAAATGGTCAACATTTAATTACCCAAAAACTTTAACGAAACCTTATGGGATAAAAAAATTTAAGCAGATTAATTCAATAGAATATTTCTTCATGAAAACTGCTAAATATTTTAAAAAATAAAGAACTATTATATTCACTATAGAAATTATATACGAACGCTCAGGGTTGTGCCATTAATGGCAAAATAATTGAATTAATAATTATTTCTCAGTTAAAATTAAATGAATTATTAACTAAGCATTATTTTTCCAAAATAATTTGAATTAAATTATTAATTAATAATTATTTTCACTTCCAATTTTAATTCAATTAACCATTAATAATTATTGCGTCTTAAAAGTTAAATTGAATTAACAATTAACAATTTTTTCAATTGAAAATTTTAATTCAATTAACAATTAAAATTAAAATTAAAAATAATTAAATTAATAATTATTTTAACATTAAAATTTCGAAGTATATCAATAGATTTTTACTAATCCAGCCAATTAATTCCAAAATACGTACAGCTAGTTATTAAAATATACGATTTTAAGGATACAAAACAAAATTTATACTGAAGTGCGTAAAGAAAATATCCAATGTTAAAAAATTTTTCATTTCTATAACTTAAATTAACCATTTTTAATTAATTCCTATAAATTACCAATTAATAATTAAATTATAAATTATTTACAAGGTTTAATTATATAATGATTGAAATATGAATTAATTGACCTTTTAAATTAATTATTAATTGAATTCTGAATTAATTTGAAAATTTTAATTAATTATTAATTATATTTTAAACTACTCGGAAATTTTTAATTCATTTATAATTTAAATTACCAAATTAATTTACTATCCCATCCCTGCGAACGCAATTTACATGTAGAAAAACTCTCATTTCGTAAAGAAAAGCACAAAATGCAGCGGTGTATAAAAACTCACTAATTTTAATAAAAGAAAGCAAATTTGCGAACGTTATCATATTCAACGAAGTTGCATTCGTTTCATTCAATCTACTTCTCTGTAAATCCATAAGGTAAATATTTCCACGTGTGATATAAATCTTCGTCCAAAATTCAGAAAGTCCGCTGCTGAAATATACATCCATTACTTGCATCATTCCAAATCGAATATGCGAAAGGAACAGCCAAAATCGCATATCTTCATAAAGATTTTCTTCAACACGGAAACATTTAAGTTTGGGTAAAAGAATTTGAATTCT
>JAQFYJ010000627.1:0-12187 GCA_034694685.1 Isotoma anglicana | reverse complement strand
GAGACCTGTAGGCTTATTACAATATACTTGGCACAGGTACGTTTGACGTCAATCCGGGTTTTTACGTCTCTAAACGATTTCTGACATACATTGATTAGGTAAAGTTAAGTCCTTAAATAAAATGGATTGTTCTTATAAATGTAATCATATATTCTATAACACTAGGTAATTATAATAAGCTCTGTGCATAGTAACAGATTCCATGGCATAGTAATTGCATAAATGTAAAAACGAACTTTTCTCAAAATAAGTCAACTAAAAAATATGCATAACACGACTGCTGAAGAGATCCAACACTATAGATTAATGTTTTAATGAGATCTGATCTAACTCAAGTCCTCTGTTGAGTTTTCCACGGTTTCTTGATTCGTTTCATCATCCATGGCTTTTTCTAACTCGGCGATATCAAACAACACCACATCCTCACTACCATTAGTAGACTAATAAAACAAAAATACAATTAATAGGTCAATAAATAATAATATTATCCCTAACATGCAATGCATGCATTTTAAAATATTGATGTTTTGATCGGTACATATCAGATAAAAACAATACGACTTAATTAACCTACAGTTTTAACTTTTATTGTATGTTAAACAAACGCGGACGCTGTATCTGACTTACCGGGATTTCTTCTTCGGTCAAAATTTCGATTTCCCTAGCCAACGCTTCCACGGATTCAAGTGAAGCAACTGTTTCAGGCACGGTGTTCTGAAACTCTACCTCTATCCGGAATCCCTAAAATATTTTATGCAATTCGTTAGCATGAGTTTAAACGGCCAATATGTAATAATTTAAAATATTTAATAGAAACCTCAGGTCCATTAGCTAAAACTCCATCATGTCCAGCTTTATTCACAGGATCTACATCACTAATATCACTATTTTCAGGTTCTTCTGATGGATGAGTGTTCTGTTCAAAACCATAAGTTAAGATTTTAGAAAATGTGTACTATTTAACTATTTAAACAGTTTTCGGTTTTTTAAAACTGCTAAACATAAAACTGAAGGAAACATACCTTTGTATGGATGATCAAATCACAGTTTGTCGTCGCAAAATATGCACAAATTTCGCATATTAGACTCCCATCGTTGCGAATGGCCTAAATAATATGCAAAAAACTTTAATTTTGTATTTCAAAAAATGGCAGGCCGTTAAATTTTCCTTGAATAAAATTCAACAACGTACTTCGTTATGATTCCTAGCATCGGTAACGTTTAGAGCAAGATAACCGCATTCTTCACAAATCATACTGTCATTTTCTTCCTGCACTTCCGGTTCTGGTGGTATCAATCTAGAGAAACTTTATAGAATAATGGAACGAAAAACTTTATGAAAATATTTAGTCAATAAAATTAATTGAATTTCTGCTTTAAAATAATTAAACCTTAGAAGACGTACATGATTTTCTTAACTTTATGATTAGGTGTCATTGGCTCAGAAGGGATTTCCATCACATCATCGTCCAGCGGTGGGCCTTCTGTTAGCTCTGGTTCTACGGATGGACTATGGATTTAAACATTTTGAACTGGTCATTTAAATCGGAATGTAACACAACATAATGCAACTATTTAAGAAAACAATTTTCACAATACAATTGCCACAAGCAAAACAAATTATAATTTTCTTAACTATACTTTTCATAATTATAGTAACTTAATTGTCTACGTAGCTATTATGTGTTAGAATGTATTGAAGAATGTAATCATTATTCATTATATTAATCTTCTCTAGATACCAACCTTGTGTTTATGGAAGATAAGCTTTCCACTTGACGATTTGTACTTTTTTCTGTAACTTTTTCATCTGAAGCTTGACTACTAACGTTATGAGAGTTCTGATTCGACTGATTTTGATCTTCTTTATTTGCATTGTTCGGAGAACTAAAGACACCTTCAGTTCTTGGTGATTTCTTCGGTTTTCCTGAATCTAAAGATGTTTTCTGCCAAAAATAAAAATACATTTTTTATTTATTACAGTCAGGCCATACCGGTCATGATCAAAATCTACTAATTAAAAAGACCAAAACTAATTTCAACAATGAAATCGTAAATTTTACATTTTTTCTTTTTATTAGTTGCCCTTTTTTGATTTCTCTTGTGGACGATTCTGGGGCTTTCTGTTCAAACACAATCAAAATTTCTTCAGTACTATTATCAGCAGCAGATTTAATAACTTTTTCTGTCATATTAGTTTCTTTCTCCTTTATCATTTCTTTGCCGTTGTTCAGCTTAGCTTTTTCACATCGCTAAAAATCGAAAGCAAAAAAAAACAACAAAAATTATAAAAATAAAATTATCTAATGTTATGAATACTGTTTATTTCTACATACCGTTTTATGAATATCGTAATCAATCTGTCGCATAAATTTCCATCCACATTTACATTCTCGCACTGGTTGTGGTTGTTGAAAACTACTGGAACTGGATGGCTTGTTCTTTCGGGCCGCGGTTTGTTCGCTACTAACGTGTTCTTGGTCCTTATCAACTACTTTTTGTGTAGGATGCTCTGTTTCCTTATGTTTTTCCATGAGAGCTCTTGTGGAGCAAACACAAAAGCATTTTTTGCAACGGAACAAATGCGGAACCTATATTAAAATTTCAAGCATGTTTAAAACAAAATTATTAATTATGCTACTATTAGTAGTGAGTTAACTTACGCTCATATGCAGGACAAATGATTTTTTATCTTTGAGTCCCACCTTGCACAGCGAACATACATAAGCGGGTGCATCATCATTAGTAGGCTTCTCCAACAAGTTGTTACTTGGACCACTATAATTATTTACAACGTATTACAGTACAATTAGTTTGTATTTACATGGAACGAACTAAATAACGGGTTAAAAATTAAAGGAAAAATATGATCTTACAATTTGGCTTCATGTTCTGCTTTATGAATTTTCCACAGATGTTCTTTAAGCTTCAGAAGTGTTGAGAAATCACTTGAGCAAAGACTACAAGAGAAAGAATTGTACTGTTCGTCGCAAATCTAAAAAAGACAAACATGAGAAACAAAAAATATGCAATAAACGCACGCTTTTGAATATCACAAAAACGATTAACTATATAGTCTGTACGTTTGTTATTATTATTAATAGTTAATACCTGGAAATGGGTTGTGAGAAGAATATTGGAATCGAAAGGTTTACTACATCTGGAGCAGCTAAACTTCATGAATTCCTTATACCAAGGTGGTCTAAACCAGAAATGAAAAATGATAGTACTTACATAAACATCCTCCGCATAAAACATGAATTCCCGAAATGATTGATATTAACAAATATAGTTGCAAACGTAAAAACCTTTTTGATAGTCGGGCTTTATCAGCCTTAACATTGTTCTTCGATATGGAAGTAACTGGAGTTGGAATTGCTGTAACTTCATCTTCATAGGATTCATCATCAGTATGCATCGAATTTTCGATCACTATTCTTGCCTTTTTGGCACTTGTACGCAACGGTGGTCTATCAAGATTTCGAATGTCTGCTCCGTGTGACCCTGTTTCTGAAGATGCCTCCCAAAAGAAAGACTTTGGTGTTTTTTCAGGGTATAGCAAAGATTTTACAGAAGATGCAGTCGACGACTCTGCTTGAAACTTGCTACATTTAGGACCAGGTCTAGGAATTTTTTCAGGGCACAATAAAGACTTGACAGGAGATGCAGAAGATGACCCTGCATTTATTTTGCTACACTTTGGACCAGGTCTGGAAATTTTTTCAGGGCTTAAAGATTTTACAGGAGATGCAGATGATTCTGCTTGTATTTTGCTACACTTTGGACCAGGTCTGTTCTTAAGTATTGACGAGTCCAATTCAGCAGCTGTATTAGATTTTACACTACTCTCAGACAATATTTTGAATTTCGATTTGCTGGACTTGGGTCCTGGCCGAGTCGCGATATAAGTACAACTTGTAGGCTTAGGATCAATAGCCTTTTGAGCCGGATTTGACTCAGATGTCTCCGAGTCCAATTCAATTATTTCTGCAGGAGCTATTTGTTTATGTCGTTGAGGATACTTCTTTTGGTTGATACCGACAGATTCAGGTGGACCTGCATTCGGATTAGAATTCGTAGATACTTCAGGAGCATTTTTATGATCCTTTTTGTAGCTTTCCAACTTGTTTTGTTTTCGAGGTCGGCCTCTCCCTCTCTTTTCAGTGGCAGAAATTTCATCTGAACATGGAGGATCTGTAGACTCTTCAGAACCAATTTTACGACTTTTTGAGATTGTCTCGCTTTCATTGCTTTTGATAGTTTTTCGTTTACAGGGTCGACCTCGACCCCGTTTCAGAATTGAAGGGACTTTGAACTTAGAAGTCACTTGAGGTGGATCCGAAGGATTTGAGGATTCATTTGCAGACGAAAAATGTGTGAGGGTTAAAGTGGAATCATGATCAGCACTTGAATCTACTTGTAAAGATTCTTGTGGCTCTAAAAGTGGCGGAGACCTATCGTACTCTTCATTACCGCTTTCATAATCGCATGTGGACGTGGAGTCAATCTTATCCAGTGTGGGAATCGGACTTCTACTCGATCCTAATTTTAAGAAACAATTAAAATATTAAGCAATGCATATATCAGCATCATAGCATTTTAAACGTGACCATTTCAGTTTAATCAGAGTCACAACACAAACAGGTACTTCCTAATGCGTGTTCTCAGCAACAACTAAAAAATAAGCTGTACACATTTTACCTACCTTCTGTATATTCTATTCTTGTCGACTCCAAATTTTTATTCTCTCCATCTATTTGTGGAACATGATTATTTCCCAATGGATCACTAACTTGTGGAGATACATAAAAAATGGAAGGCTTTTTTAATCCCAAGAGAGTAGAAAATGATACTGTCTGTCTTGAAACATTGTGCGCTCCAGACATATGTCCATCAAGTCCAAATAGTGTGTCAAATCTACAGCTGCATACGACACAAGGGTATTTGTTGTAAATGTGAGATACGTCTTCGTGACCTTTTAGACTCGATGTCGACTCAAATCTCAATCCACACTTTTTGCAAATAAAAGGCTTCTCCTTGTGGTCATCTTTTGACCTTTAAAAATAACGGGTGTATTGCATAAAATTTTTCTATCATAATAATAATTTGTTTTCTATAATCTACCGACTAAAGATGATTATTCATATATAATCGCTCATCATACCTTTGTTGTTTGTCCCCGGACGAATATTTAAGCTTATGAGACCATGCTGCATGTCGTACTAAAGCTGATATAGTAGCAAAGGTACATGGACATTTGTCACAACTAGCTGCGTTTTTAATTTGGCTGTGACATGACTGTAAAAAAATGCATTCATTCAGTCTTTGATATTATGAATATCAAATCTATTACTTATTATTAAATACTACGTACCTGAGTATGACGACTAAGATGACTCTTTTTAAACCATTGATTACACAATTTGCATTCCACCGAGTCTTTGAGATCTGAATATGCTGCACCACAACTATGGATTTTCCTTTGAACATGATTGTTGTTTGTCGATTCTTTTTGCTTGACACTTTCTGTAGCGGTCTTTGTGTCTTGCAAAAACTCTGACAGATGGAAGTATTTTTTGTGGTAAATCAACTCCATCCGTTTTTCAAATACACAACTGCAAACGTTGCATCCAAACGTGCCTTTGGTGTGACACGTCTTAAAATGAGACGCTATATTGAACACAATGTCTGTGGAATAATCACAGCTATTACACTTGAATGACTTTGACGCAACGCTATTTCTTGGATAATCGTTAAATGTGGTTTGAACGTTATTTTCTCCTTCTACACATTCTTCAACTAAATCTTCTGACGTTCCGACGTTCTAAAAACACAAAAAAGAGTATTTTTTGTTAAGCATGTAAGATAAATAAATTGAAAACATACAAAGAAATTAATTTCACCTCTTCAGTGTCTCCAGTCACAGTCACCTCTTTTTGTTTGTCTTGAGCATGTTGTGTTAACGTATGACTCTTTAACTCTCCTTCCGTTCTGAATATACATGCACATTTCCCACATCTATGTCTGTCGGTTATACTACCTTTGAATCGTAATCTATTATTCTTCATTTCATGCACACCATGTGATGACTCAGTCGTCTTGTGGTGCTTCTGGATGTGAGACCTTTCCACAATTTTTGAAATTTAAAGAACTTGTAAATTATTTGTATTAAGTTAAGACGACCTGTTGAGGAAGCTTCCTCAACATTGACAATTACTTACTTCAGTTTCTCTGGACCTTGACATTTTATCCCGCAAAAACACTTGATCGGGCGAGTTAAAGGAGAATGACCCGTGATCCCTGATGATGAAGGTTCATCTTCTGTTATCGACACATCAGTACTAACCAGATTGATTTCCTCGTTTGATGGCTCAGCCTTATTGTGGTGCTTCTCCATGTGCGACCTTCACAGAATTTTTGAAATTTTATGGTTGGTACAGAAATTTTAAGTTAGTTTTTATCAAATATTCCAAAAAAATTAAAAGTTACTTCAGTTTATCTGGTCCTTGGCACTTTGTTCCGCAAAAGCACTTTATCAGGCGATTTTTAGGAGACCTACCGGTAATCTCTGATGTTGATGGTTTATCTTCTGCTTGCAGCATACTAGTACTGACTAAAGTAACTTCATCTTTTGATACCTACCGCAAAATATACATTCGAAAATAGGATTAGAAAATGTTTCTACTACACTCTACACAAAGCTTTTATTTTCTGATGAGATTTACAATGTCTGTCGGTTCATCAATTTTCTCAAGATTCATTAACTCCGCAGGTTCAGATACTGACTCCGGTATCAAAAGTTGATTTTCCGCTGATATATTGGCTCTGGTGCGAATATTACTTAATATTTGTATTTTTCTCTTCTTTCTCTTGATTTTTGGCTGTTTCAATTTTTGTCTCAAAGAGCAACGCCTCTGATGTCTACTATAGACTGTCTTTGAAGTAAAAACTTCATTGCAAAGTTTACATTTTTGAAACGCATCATTAAGACTGATGTAAACCTGCTTTTTCGCTGGTCCCATGTTGGATGGAATGGTTTTATGTGGTTTCCTTTTATGTGTTTTTAAGCCATGTTCAGTTGCAAAAGAAAGCGGACAAATATCACAGGCATGTCCATTTTCTACGTGGGAAGTCTAAGGCATAAAAATTTAATTTAATTTTTGATACAAGACGCAAGTATCATTTACAGGTAGGTACTTCCACAACTTCTCACCTTCATGTGAGACTTGTAAAATTGAGTACATCGTGTGAAATAAGCACATTTTGAGCAATACAAAATTCCATTCTTCCTTTCTGGTAGTGATGGGCTGCTTTGGCTTATCAATGGTTCATCAGCTTTCACCAACTTGTTAGATACGTTCTACAATTTTTAAGTTACTTGTATTACAAACCACATAAATATTGCACTGTATGCGTTTTATGCATGACGTACCGTTTCATCTTCTTCTACTGCCTTATTAACCTCCTTTGTTCTCGAACTTATAGATAAAACAATTGGTTTCTTGAGCTGGTTTTTCTTATGGACTCTGTTAAGATGCGTCGTAAGGGCCGGTTTATTAGCGTAAGAGCATGGACAATGAAGACACGCGTGTCCTCCCTTTACATGATTTGTCTGAAATCATCATAATTAAGTTCATTTACACAGATAACCTTTGTCAATTATGTAATAATATTACCTTTTTGTGCACTTCATAGCGAGGTTTGGATGGTGTAACATATTCACACTTTTCACAATGAAAGTTACATTTCTCTTCGTGTACAGGAAGTACACTTTCTTCTATGTTCGGTAATGTATTAGTCGGCGATGTTTTATCATCAATTTCCTTTCGTTCCCTTCGTTCTCTTGTAGCAGAAGATTTAACTGTATCCGCTATATTTACATTTTTCCCAGGAATTTTCTATTGAGAAACGATTAACCAAAATTTAATAGTTCTAATTTAACTATGTTACAGCTCGGAAATGTAAAATTTTTCAAAGGATGGCATTTTATATGTTGAGTAATATTTTCACTCAAACGATTTCTTGACTTACAACATTTGTTTCTTTTTCTGCAGAAGTTGGAATTAGTTTAGACCTCTTATTTGCTTGTGAGTCCTCCTTATGAAACTTCTTGTGTATCATCAGGTGAATTTCCGTGGAATAAGAACAAGGACAACGATCACACGCAAACCCATTTTCCACATGAGCTTTCTAAAGATGGATATTAAGTTAATATTATAATCATTATATAGTACTACTCTATTCATAAGATCACTGTAATTTTGGTCGTTATTTACCTCTTCATGAAATTTAACATTTTTATACGAAACGTCCTTATAAGAGCATTTCGAACATTTGTGTTTCTTCGACTTTGTTTTCACCTGTTTCATACTGTCATCTGTGGGCTTGTCTAATTGTGAGGTATTCTAAAAACCGATTTCGATCATGTTTTAATTATCTTATTATGTAATTAATACTCAGTCAGCAAACTTATCAACTTAAACACGGACATTAAAACTAAAACTTACATTTGTTAATACTGCTGGCTCTAGTTCGGTTGGCGTTGGCGGATTCAGTTCATCCGATTCTTCGAAATTGATTTGGGTACTGAGCAATTGTCTCGTCTGCTTTTTGTTAAAAAAGCTTTTCTTTTTGGTATTAAGAGGTACGTTTTCTGAGTTTTGAGATTGTTTCGTCTGCCGCTTATTAGGTAAACATTCTGTTATGTCATTCGAAACAACTTCGTTTTGTGGCTTCTCAGATTCAGTCTTCATTACTTTATAATGCTTTTCTATTTCAATTCGACTGTGTGTTGTCTTCAAATGTAACTTCAAAGCAAATTTCTTTTCATAGGTAAATCCACATAGTTCACATACGTATGTCTGAATACCAGCTCTAGAATGAGCAACCTTGAATAAAATTAGCAAATTGACAATATTACAATCTTAATTAAAATCAACTAGGTAATAATTAATTAACTGTTAAAAATTTGTTGTCTATTAGATAAGATGTACCTGAATATGCTTCTCCAATAAAACTTTCCTATCTAGAGCTCGACCACAATGATTACACAGGTACTTATACTGCATGAGTCTGTGTTTCTTTCTCAGTAATGCGATTGTGCCAATTGTACGTCGCTTCATTTTTTTAGATTTTCCTTTTGTCTTAGATGTAGTAGGAGTTGTTTTAAATTTTTCCATTAATTCAGTCGCCGTGAACTTTTCGATAACAACTTTAGGGATTTTAGAATGCACATCGATAACGTGAGTGAACAAGTTAGAGGTTGATGAAAACCAGCATGGACATAATTTGCACTGATGTGGACCGTTTGACACAAGTTGGGTCTACATGATTTGAGAAGTCAAAAATTAGTAATTAGATAGCTAAAACATGCATTTTTCAAATCATACCTTTTCGTGATTTAATTTTACAGCACCTGGCAATTTCTTCAAGTCTTAAAAGATAGAAAACAAACGTAAATTCTTTAATTCTAAACATAGCTAGAAACATTTTTTTAACTTTTCAATACCTTGAGTTTCCAGGAAGGATTCAGTCTCAGAAGGATTTGGTGATTTGAGAGAATGAACCTTGGTAAAATGTGAAGCTAGAGCTTTACGGAAGTTGTACCGACAGGGACACATGCTGCATTTAAACTGTGCCGTAGGACTATGAGCCACCTGTGTCAAAAAATACATCAAAATTGTTCAAATATGGAACTATAATATCATTTTAAATTATTTTATGATAATTTACCTTGAGATGAATTCTCAGTCCAGAATCCGACGTTTTATTAAAAAAGGTACAACCACTGATAGGACATTTCAGTCTAGCGTTTGCCAGTAAATCCGTTTTTACCGGAGACATCTTCATTAACTTTTCTGTTTTTGAATCAGAAGTAAGAACAGTCTTCTCTTCAGAAACATTTGTTTTTGGGCTACCAGAGTGATACACAGCACGATGTCGTTCCAACCTCTTTTCCGAAGTAAATCTGCATGAGCATACGTCACACCAAATGTCCCTTGAAGGGTCATGTCCGTGCTTTAGATTAATAATTAAAAATAAATTAAAAACTAGTGAATTTTTTTATAATCCATTGAATTGAGTATTTTTAACTTGAGCTGAGTCAAGTTAACGTAATCAAAATTAATATTCTTCAAATTCTCACCAACACATGCCATTTAATTTGTGTAACAGTTTTAGTTACAAATTCGCATCCATCTACCCTGCATCTGAACCCAGTGAGCATCCCTTTGCGTATCACACGATCAAACTTACTGACAGTATTCACCTTTGCAACTTTAGTTTTTAATGGCAAAATGATCTGGCTCCGACCATGCATTCGTAACATATGATGAGTCAAACTGAACTTAGTAAAATATCTACATTGACACAAGGTGCAACAAAATTGTCCTGCTGGATTGTGGGCGTTCTAATAAAATATCAATAAAAAGTTCAAATTAATTTTGAAATACTTAAAAATATATAATTTATTGTTACAGGTACAGAAAAATTTAAGTTTTACCTTCAAATGACGCTTTATATTAGTTATCGACGGTGAAGAATAAACACAAAATAAGCATTTACCCCAATACACACCGTTTTTTAGCACGCGCTGAATCTGTGAAG
The DNA here is from genome assembly GCA_034694685.1 of Isotoma anglicana. NCBI lineage: Eukaryota > Metazoa > Arthropoda > Collembola > Entomobryomorpha > Isotomidae > Isotoma > Isotoma anglicana. The sequence continues at coordinate 1,582 of JAQFYJ010000627.1, read as the reverse complement.
CATCTATTTTTTTGTTAAACTTTAGAACATCTTTACTTCCTTTACTGGTCAACTTTTCAGGAGACGCTTGTATATTCCCAGCTTTACCATGTTTCTTCTACAAAGTTATGAAACCAAACATTTATAAAAATAAAATAAATAAACTTTGAGATGCTCAATTAGCTACAACAATGCATGTGATTATGGTGAAGCTACCTGTGCATGAAACTTCATACTACTAAGTCTATATCCGGTGTAACTACACAAGTTGCATTTATAAAAATTGACCCCATTCTCACAATGCAACTGAAATGAAGATACTGATTCTTCCAAATCGTTGTCAGGCAAATTTTCAGTTTTCTTTTTTTCCTCCTTGTCCTTGTGTTGACGAGATATGTGGTCGGTTAAACGCCCGTTATTTTGGTAGCGACATGAACAAAAAGGACAGGAGTACTGGTTTTTCGGATTATGCACATACTAATAAAATAAAAGTAAAATTGAATTAATCGCTAATTTTCGTACCAGCAACCGAAATAGCTTATCTATATATTATATATAATATTTATGTTAGTAACGCACCGTTGAATGCCTGATTATAGACTCAATTTTTGGAGTCACATAATCACACTTCTTACATTTGTATCTTTTCAAACCTTTTTCAGTTCGAACAATTTTAAATTTCGAAAATTTCTGTAGATCCTTAGAAAGCACTACCTTCCGTACTTTAACAGGATGGATAACTTCTATTTTCACTGACGATCCTTCGCTTGTGGAATGAACCAATCGAATATGCTGAGTCAAGGCTGACTTCAACTTATATCGACAAGAGCAACTATCGCATACAAAAGATCCGTCTGGATCATGTGCTGCCTGAGATTTTAATAAAATACCAGTTTTGTTATTTCGATTATAACATGTAAATTATATACTTTGAGTCTGACGAAAAAATCTAAATCCCTTTTACTTGTAAATGATTCCGAATAGTCATCTGTGCTGCGGACACAAAACGGCACAATGGACATTTCCAGCGTTTGAGTCCATTAGCCAGAACTGATACAGGTCTGCTAGCAAAAATCTTTTGATTTTCAACCTCCGTATTAGGATGGAAGTTTCGTAAATGATTAGTTAAACTATTCATCTTTCTGTACCGACAGGAGCAAAGTTGACAAGAATGTTTTCCAGCGGGATCGTGTGCACACTGTAAACAACATCAGATGTGTGTAGAAATTATACAATGGAAATAATATTGAATAAAACTTAAATGTTAATCATGGTTTCTGCACCTATTTAATTTATTAATAGCCATTACCTTAATGTGAATTCTGATGACTGATTGTTTCCTTGATTTGTACCCGCAAGAAGTGCATTTTCGAAATACTTTTCCATTCTCAATGATTTTTTTTATTTTCGGTACGCTGTCATTTTCAGTTGATGCTGCTGAAGATTCGTGAATGTACATAATATGTTTGTTTAAACGTTTCTTGGTTTTGTATCTGCAGGAGCATATATGACAAGGAAACTTCCCTGTCGGGTCATGAGAATGCTGGAAGTTAAAACAATGTAATGAGCAAACTATTCTACGGCATAATAAAAGTTAAATAAA
>JAQFYJ010000626.1:0-12192 GCA_034694685.1 Isotoma anglicana | reverse complement strand
ATATTTTTTGTCCATATATTTTTTGTCCATATTTTGACCGTCCATATTTTGACTGTCCATGAGAAGACCTAGACCCAGTGTATGGGCAGGCATCATATGGGGGGGTTACCGCACAGATTATTTATTGGTATACTTCAATACATCCACAGCTTTAAATCCGTTTGTAAACAAATCGAGTTTCTGCTTCTGTAAACAAAGTCTAAAACGGGGTTTCCGATGGTAAATAACACATGGTATTTACCCTTATTTATTAGGGCGCATTAGTAGAGATGTGAATGTGATGCCTGTCCAAGCCCTGGGCATTGGGGCATTTTGGGCATGCCCTATTTTCCCCATTTTGCCTTTGATTTTGCTGAAAAAAGAAAGAAAGCTGATCATATTTTCAGATTTTGTTAAAAATACTACTGTATTTTTACCTTTTTTGATTTAACTTAAATTTTTATGATGTTCTGAAGTTAATTACAGGTCAAAAATGCTAATTTTACATCAATGCTATATTAACTTAGGAAATTTAAACAAAATGCTTACTATTTTTTCTACTCATTTTGGGAAAATTGGATAATCTGCCTTGATGGGCATTATAGACATTTTGGGAATTTTGGGCATGCCCGGCATTTATGAGCATGGCACGGGTATTTCACATCTCTAATAGAGCTGTGATGCCTGCCCATGCCCTGGGTATTTGGAAATTTTGGGAACTTTAAGGGCTTTTTGGGCATGCCCGGCATTTATGAGCAGGACGCGGGCATTTCACATCTCTAATAGAGATGTGATGGCTGCCCATGCCCTGCACATTTGGGCATTTTGAGAATTTTAAGGGCATTTTGGAAATACCCGGCATTTATGAGCAGGGCACGGGCATTTCACACCTCTAATAGAGTATGTTTCGTGTAAATAATGGTATTTACCAGTTAATACCGTTATTTACTGTTTTATACCACTGTAATGGTACAAATTGCCAAAAATTGGTAACAATCGCTTGCTTCAAAATTATTAATCGGATTTATTGCATTGAATAGAATGGAGGGAAGTGAGGAATCCCCACAGGGTTTTTAACTGATTAATCCCAGGATGAAAGATAGCGGTGTTTTATTACTTGTTAAATAAAAACTTGTTAATCCCCTTCTGTCCTATAGCTCAGTTTTTATTTCATCGACAAAGGTTCATTACAACATTTAAATTTTAAAAATTACCTTATTCGATGTTAACTTTTTTTTATTAAAATTACATTTCCGAGAAAAGTGTGGTTTGGTTTCACTTAAAACCTTTTATCTTGAGTAATAAATAGATTAATTTCTCATAAGATACGTGTAAAGCATTTAACCGAAAAACATTTATTTCGAATACGGTTTTTTAACAGAGTGTTATGTTGTACAATACTTTTATTCATACCAAATATTTAAATACTTTAAGGAATATGTGGGCGCGCATTTTGAATCAAAATCCGTAATTTATCAAAATATCCTTTAATTGAATCAAAATGTACTGAATTTAAAAGGCGGTTACACCTCAAACGCTTCAAACACTAAAACTTTTTTTACAATTATAATTATTAAATTAACAAGCTAATTTTATTTTAAAGGATTATTCAATTATTATAATGAATTACTAGTTTTTTTAAAAAATTAAATCACAGCACATCAATCGAAAACGTGTCGTAAACCTATTATAAACCTTACTCACGCATAGGGTTGTGCCAAATGTCAATGTCATGACAAATTTACACATTCGACATGTCATATTTTTCGGACATGTCTGACCCATAAAAAAATCGACAAATATGTCAAATTGACACATTCGACAATATGTGACATGTCCAATTTTTCCAATATTTCTGACAGAAAAACAGATGACAAATTTGACAAATATACAAATTCTTTGACTTGAGCGGATAAATTTTTAAATTTTCTTATGGAGTACTGAAAATCTTGTATAGGACTAAATATAATTAAATTGTGAGGACATATTCGACATTTTTCAATTTGTCCGTCGTAAATGTCAGAAATGTCGGACATTTTTCAATTTTTCCGTCGTAAATGTCAGAAATGTCGGACATTTTTCAATTTGTCCGTCGTAAATGTCAGAAATGTCGGACATTTGTAATTCTTGACATATTTGTCAAAAATGCGAATAAAATGACATATATGACATGTCCACCACATAAATCCGTAACATGACATTGGCACAACCCTACTTACGCACGATTTACTTTTTAACATTTTTCTTAAAAATGAAATCTCTGTCATCTTCAAAAAGAAGCGAATAGCCCTTGGAGAGTATAAGACACTTTATAGCTTCAGGACCCTGAGGAGCGAGCCAATGCTCGACTAAAATTACCTATAAAAACCAAAGGAAATTTTAAATAATTAAATCTTTGTTCAAAAATTATATTTAATAAAAATTTTCACAAGTCCATCAGGGATCTTTATTACATCGATATTAATTTTGTCAAATGGAATAGCTTCCAAAACGTAGTATTCATGACCTTCGACATCCAAACTGAAAAAGTCCACATTTTTTACACCAATTGCGGACAGAATAGAATATAATGGCATACAGTCGACCATCCCTTCAGACTCGTAATCACTTCTGTTGAATAACTACACCACCATTTCAAATTAAATAAAAACTTTCATTTTTTAAGACAATTTAAAATTTACGAAAAAAGCAGGGTTTCGTTTTTTGCGCACGAAATGCATTTTACCCACCCACTGCAAGAAACTGCACGAAATGCACAAAATGCAACAAATGCAAGAAATTAAAATCGATTAATAATTAATTCTAGAGGCTAATTATGCTAGAGGCTAATTATGTAAGGCTTTATTTTAGCTTCAAAATGAGTATATATTGATTTCTGTAGGTTGAATTTGAAATTTTGTTTTTTTACAATGAATTAAAGGTTGTTGAACTATACACAGCTTCATTTTATGATGGAATCGAATTTAAGCTACAAAAATCTATATATGCTCATTTTGAAGCTAAAATAAAGTGTAACAACACTGCAGTTTTAGCCCAATTAGCCTCTAGAATTAATTATTAATTGATTTTAATTTCTTGCATTTCTTGCATTTTGTGCATATATTAATTTGTTGAGTGCAGTGTTTTTTTCAATTTCTGGCACCAATTTCTTGCAGGTGGTTTTATTCACCCTAAACCCTTTAAAAAGCCCATGTAATAAAACTATATATAAACCTTTTCATCTTTAAATGGACTAAGCTGACTTCCAGGCTCTTCGTACTTGTTCCCAAAATCTACTTTACCTATCCCAACTCGCCAATTTGGATATGTTTCTTTGTGCTTCAGAAATTCAATCTGTAAAATAAAAACAAATTTTAACCAAATATTTATGTTTTTAAATGTCGAAATAATTTTTCCTTATTTTATTATATAATTGTTTAAATTAGAAACCTTCTCAGGGTGCTTTCCAGTCAGGCAAGTATCTGCTAGCCAAGCGTTACGATTTTTACTTTGCAATTTTTTAAAAAGATATGGGGAAGCTTCGACCAAAAGTCCGGTCCAATTTTTAAGAACTTCTAGTCCAAGTGTATTGGACAGAAATTCCCCATCATTGGCCCCACATTCGATAAAAAATCCTTTTCGATCTTCCTAGTTAAACAAGTGTGACTTTATTAAAGCAATTTGATTAAATGTCAAATGCCATTTTTCAAAAAAGGTATTGTATTAGTCAGGGATGGGCCAATTAACACAAAAAATTAATTCAATTAATAATTAACAATTAGTTTCTTTTTGAAATTAATTCAATTAATAATTAACAATTAATTTTTTTTTGAAATTAATTCAATTAATAATTAACAATTAAGTTTTTTTTTGAAATTAATTCAATTAATAATTAACAATTAAATTATTTTTTGAAGTTCATTCAATTAATAATTAACAATTAAATTATTTTTTGAAATTAATTCAATTAATAATTAACAATTACATTATTTTTGGAAATTGATTCAATTAATAATTAACAATTAAGTTATTTTTTGAAATTAATTTAATTAATAATTAACAATTAAATTATTTTTTGACATTAATTCAATTGTTAATTAACAATTAAATTATTTTTTGAAATTAATTCAATTAATAATTAACAATTAAATTATTTTTTGAAGTTCATTCAATTAATAATTAACAATTAAATTATTTTTTGAAATTAATTCAATTAATAATTAACAATTACATTATTTTTGGAAATTGATTCAATTAATAATTAACAATTAAATTATTTTTTGAAATTAATTCAATTAATAATTAACAATTAAATTATTTTCTGAAATAAATTAAATTAATAATTAACAATTACATTATTTTTGGAAATTAATTCAATTTATAATTAACAATTAAATTATTTTTTGAAATTAATTCAATTAATAATTAACAATTAAATTATTTTCTGAAATTAATTAAATTAATAATTAACAATTAAATTATTTTCTGAAATTAATTCAATTAATATTTAACAATTACATTATTTTTGGAAATTAATTCAATTAATATTTAACAATTACATTATTTTTGGAAATTAATTCAATTAATAATTAACAATTAAATTATTTTTTGAAATTAATTCAGGTAATAATTAACAATTAAATTATTTTCTGAAATTAATTCAGAAAATAAAAATGGTGCCCTGATGAAGTTGAAAGTATTTCACCAAAAGCTTGGCAAGATAAATAAAAAATTAAAATGAGTTCCTCTCTATCCGTTGTACCTTATCATAATTCAATTAACAATTCAATTTTTATTTTAAGTTAATTCAATTGATAAGTAGGAACAAGTTTGATTCCAACTGAATTTTAAATTAGTTAAATAATGAAGCATTAAAATTTTCGAGTGATTAAAAAAAAAGTTAATTGAATTCAAAATTTCATTTTATGTTTTAAATTAAGTTTTTTTATTTACTCACAAAACATGAAATACCATTACAAATTACTTCATCAAAAACAAGAAAAGAATAATCACTCACAGAACATACAAACTAATTAAACAAAACATATAATGCCCACATAAAATCTCAGCTATTGTGAGTATTAGAAACTAATTCAATTAAATTCTAAGAACAAATCTACAAAGCAGTTAAGTTCGTTTGCACAATGCATAAAGCTATTACTCTAGCATGTAAATGACTATTTCAAATCGAATAGTACATCAAAACTAAAAATTTAAAATTCCAGATTGTCAGAGATTACGTATAGATCCTCAGTAAACTAATTTTATTTAAAATTAGTTCAACAATTTAAAAAAAGAATTAAGGATTAAAATATCAATTCAATTAAATTAAGAATTGATAATCAATATTTCAAATTTGTATTAAAATGGAAATTTTTAATCAATTATTAATTGAATTTTGAATTAATTTGAAATTTTTAATGAATTATTAATTGAATGTTGAATTAATTTGAAAATGGTTAATGAATTATTAATTGAATTTTGAATTAATTTGAAATCGTTGATGAATTAATAATTCAATTAAATTATTAATTCATTAGCCCATCCCTGGTATTAGTAATAAAAACAAAAATAAACTTTAAGTATACCTTCTCTAACAAAGCTTTAGTTAGTTGGTTGGCGTCACGGGGAAAAACCGCAGTGACTTTTGTCACATTGCTCGAAAGAGGTAAAAACGGTGGAGGGTACAAATGATGTTTTCTTATGTATTCCAAAATCAAAGGATCATCTTGAGATAAATTTACACTCGGATTGAAAATGTCAACTTCACGTGTAGACAGATATAAACATATGAGAGAAACTCCAATAACTGATATAATAATAGACGGATGAATTCGTCGCATTTTAATTTACAAACAGGGGATTTAAAGAAATTGTAAGTTTAAGGCTAAGCACTGTCACTTATATCTTGCGTTTAAATGGTATAGAGTGCTTTTTTAAACGAATGCTTGATCTTTTATTCAGGTTTTTCAAATAATAGGCAGAGAACTTTTATTTGAAGTGACAGGCCGTGGAAGAATAGTTCGAACACACTTATTATTAGCATATAAAGATAAAATAAAATTGTACCGGTTAGGTACAAAGCATGTCTTATATTAAAAACATTTATAGTTTGATAGACATATCCGCATATCAATCACTTGGTTGGTTAAGTATATAAGCCAAGCCAAATGTTCATCACTGGGTTTTATAAAATTGCATGAAAACTCCGTTCAAATAGAACATATCTGAAAGCCTTTAGAAAAAAATCAAATATAATCTAATGTACATAACTTTACAACTTAAAATTTAAAAAAGTACTGTCAGATGTATTTTTATTTATTGAATAAGTGAATTAAATATTGCACAACTGCTGACATTTTAAACATTTACATCTACTTAAATTTTAAACATTTTACTGCTACTGACATTTTAAACATGTTAAAACTTTTGACATTTTAAACATTTTAAAACTTTTGACATTTTAAGCATTTTAAGTTTTTTGACATTTTATACATTTTAAAACTTTTGACATTTTAAACATTTTAAAACTTTTGACATTTTAAACATTTTAAAACTTTTGACATTTTAAACATTTTAAACATTTTAAAACTTTTGACATTTTAAACATTTTAAACATTTTAAAACTTTTGACATTTTAAGCATTTTAAAACGTTTGACATTAAACATCTTACATTTTTTTGACATTTTAAACATTTTAAAACTTTTGGACATTTTATACAACTTATTTCTTAGAAATCAGAAATCAGCTCTAATTTACATATCAAAATTGATATTATTACTGTTGCCAAATGGAACATTTGGAATAAAATCCTGTCGGGTTTGGCAACATTTTTACCTCAAACAGCTAGAAGTAGCGGCATTTAAGTTAATAGCTCTGACCATTTTAAATGATCGGCTTAAAAGACAAAATTAACTCTTGGTAAACAGATATAAGAAACTGTGGAAGCATGAACTGAATTTGAGAATAATAAATCTCAAAGACACGTGTGTGATATCAGTCTGTCTGTCGTCTGTTATGCATGTCAAAGCATGACATACTCGTCAAAACCTATCCAAATATATAAAAATTGATATTTGACCTCATCTTGTGACGTTAAAGGTTATCCTACACTATAAGTGTCCTATCGTATCTTGTTCCACTCGTCAAGATCTATCCAAATATATAAAACTTTCAATTTGACCTTTTTTACCTTTGATCTCCATTAGTGACCTCGTAGGACAAAAACGTTTGTTACAGTTGTGTTTCTGACGTTTCGTAGATATGAAATCATATATTACATGATTTTTATGTACTCTTCGCTTTGAAGCGCTCATAAGCGCGACCAGTGCGCTTTGTCGTAGCGCGCTAATTTTCAATACAATAAGTCAAATTGATCTAACGAGTCCAACGCAAACAACCGCATGTCAATAGGTCAACCCGTTCCTGAGCTACAGTACGCCGGACAGACAGACAGACGGATGGACACGACCCTTCTCATAAAGTGCTTTCGCTTCGCTTCCGCACTTAATAACGGACATCACTAACGCTCAGATAAAAAATCAGACGAAACTTTATAAAAATATATGTGAGCCTCCGCCTGTTTCACCGACATTTATTGATAGTCACCTATTATCAGTAAAATATAGTCAAGCAAACATACATACGATAACTCTGACAACAGACTTTATGACCCGAAGTTGACTTTTATGAATGAATATGTTAAACAAATAAAACCTCTGATTTGTGCAACATCACATCATCTCCTGTTTCCATGAAACTAAAATTATCTGAATTGTTTCACTTTTGCTGCATTACTTTTTCAGTTTTTTATATGCAAATGTTTAATAAGAAATATACCGTGTTTCTGCGTGTTATAAACTAACACAAAGACAAGAAGATAAGCATAAAAATTCAGAACTACCGAGAAATATTTAAAATTGTTTATAAGGTTGAAGAGCCTTTTTTGTGTTATTTGCTCCCATGAGGTATTTGCTTAACGAACAAGATAAATCAATCAAATACTTGAAAAGAGTCTCAGCAAAACTCGGGTTCAGAAATACCCATGTAAGATCTAACCTAAAGGTGTAATCTGAAAAGTAGAAGATAAAAGTATTATTTAATCACACAACTGTTTCTGTGCCAACCCTTTTTTTTTTGTTCCTTTATCTCAGTCTCACCTTTTTATCCAATGTGCTAACACAAACAAGTAACATTTGCCATTTGTACAATTGACAAGGTTCAAATTCACCATAAAGTCCTTTCCCATTCCAACTGGTAACAAATTGCTTGATAAATTCATCCGTTAAGTATTCCAACATTTGTTTTAAAGGAATTTCCAATCAACTAATCTCCAGCCAGCCTCTCAAATCTAGTTTATTCTTTTTAAGAACTTAATTGATTTGTGGGTAAATCTCAGAGATTTGAAAAACATTGTCTAGCTAAGATTTTTAAAATCAATATACTCATAATAATCCAACATACGTTTTAAGTAGAATTGGAGATTGGAGACCCAACGGATAATTCACAGGTAGATAAATTCTCACTAAAGATTAATAAATATTTAATAATTTGTAACTAAAAAAATACCTAGCTGTCGTATTATCTGAATTGTAATAAAAATGTTAATACCCAGGGATGGGATGATGAATTAATTTGGTAATTTGAATTATTAATGAATTAAAAATTTCCGAGTAATTTAAAACCTAATTAATAATTAAGTAAAAATTTCAAGTTAATTCAAAATTAAATAATTAATTGATTAAAAATTTCAAATTAATTCAAAATTAAATTAATAATTCATCAAAAAGGTCAATTAATTCATATTTAAATTATTTATTAAGTAAACCTTGTAAATAATTGATAATTTAATTAATAATTTGTAATTTATATGAATACATTAATAATGGTAAATTTAATTCAATAGAAATGAAAAAAATTTTAGCATTGCATTTTTCTTTGTGCACTTCAGTATAAATTTAGTTTTGTATCCTTAAAATCGTATATTTTAATAACTTGCTGCATATATTTTAAAACAAAGTGGCTGAATTAGTTAAAATGCATTGATATACTTAGAAGTTTTAATTTAATAATTAATTAATTATTAATTTAATTATTTTTCATTCTAATTTTGATTGTTAATTGAATTTAAATTTTCAATTGAAATAATTATTAATGGTTAATTGAATTAAAATTGGAAGCAGGAATAATTATTAATTAGTAATTTAATTAGAGTTTTTTGGAAAAGTAATGCTTAGGTAATAATTCATTTAATTTTAATTGAGAAATAATTATTAATTATTAATTCAATTATTTAGCCATTAATTGGCACAACCCTGTAATCCCAATAAGTCCTAAATTATTATTCTATCATCATAGGAACAAAACGAACCCGATCAGAACATTTCAGCTTATTGAGTTACCATTTTAAAAATAAAATATTAACTGAAAGTTTAAATTTATAACAGAAACTATGAACTAGTGGTTTGAAAATCTATTGAACTGCTTTCTGCCCATTTCTGGTCGAAGATGAAGGTAAAACATTTTGAGGGAGAAAAAAATTATAATGAGTTGCATTAAATGTTATTGACTTAAGCCTTTTATCCATAATTTTAAAACAGACATCAACAGGAAAGAAAAGGACATCCCTCCGATCCTTTTAAAATCCCAATATTTGCAAAACTTTGCTGTGAACTCAAAAACAGACTTGCAATATCGAAAGCTAAAAGAACGCGGATCAGTTCACCATGGACTTCCCAGCGTCGTATTTAACTGCAAAGCGGAAGGAGAGACAAGCTGAAGCTCTTCAATTTGCTGGTTAACTTTAAGACAATCGGCGTAAAAATAAACCTTAGTAAATGGTGTAACAAAGGAGCGTCAGAGACTTAGTCATATTATTATAGTAAGTAAGCGGTGACAGTGGAGAAGCTATATCGAAAAACATTTTTACCTATCTTTAGCATTGGGGGGATTTTTGGGGGGGTCAAACGGGGAATTTTGGGGGGTCATAGGTCATAGTATAGTATCATTGTAAGTATAGAAAGCATGAGGTGGTGGAGGAGAAGAAATTACGAAAACAAATGTTTCCCCTATCTTAAACATTGGGTCAGAAATTTTACCTTTTTATTGTGACCTTCGGGGTGGTCCTAAAGGGCCCATCTCCGAACTCATGAAAACTATTGGAGTTTAAAACATGTGTACCAAATTTTATCCCGATATCTCATTCCTTTCTTGAGTTATCGCTCTGACAGATAGACAGACACACACATAGACAGATAGACAGACGCAGTGAACACCATAAGTGAGCTGACGCTCCTTAATAATAGTAAGTTTTTGATATAGCGAAGAAGAAAAAAACGGTTATGTAAGCATGAAAATTCCTATTTCGTATGTAGAAAAAAATTTCAAACGGTGTAAGCTATATGGGAATCTTTTCTTTTAAATCTATAATGGAGACAACTTGAAATGTAATGAGTATCACGACTTAGCTTAAGTCGTAAAATTTTGCAAAGGAGCTGAAAAACTCACAATTTAAAATTTTTAAAAAATAATTTGTAACATTTCGACTGGGAACGAGTGTATAGACTATTTATTTTACTATTATTGTAATTAATTATTTTGTTTATCAGTTTTTCCCATTTTTTGAAACTTTATACTTCACTCTTCCGTTTATAAAAGTTTTCCTCATGGCTTAATTCTCTGGTTCAATTATATTAAATTGCATTAGCCGAAAGGGAGAATGTTTTTCAAATGGGAATGGGAATTCATGATTTACAATGCTTAATAATACAAAAAAAATCAAAGAAAATTTTGCAAAAATTAAATCTTATACTACGAATTAAAAAGAATAGCGCTAAAATTTAGAATACGAGATATTTACAACCTTGTAAAAAATCTAAATTGCAATGAATTGGTTTCAACAATTTCTGATTCATATAGTTTCTTTCATTGTTTTAACTATATTCTGACTTAACTTCTGTTTTTGAGCAGAAAAGTAGGTATGTTCTGATTGTAAGTGCCACTAACCATTCAGACTGCGATAAATTAGACTTTAATAAACCACATCAAACGGAATATAGAAAAGTAGCGAAAGCAATAGACACGTCTAAATTTTAGGACATAAAATGAAAAATTTGATAGTGACCTTTTGACCTTAGAGGTCACCAAACATCAAAGTGCTATACCTTATTTTGATCCAAACTTAAAAATCTATCTAAATATACCAAAATTGTATTTTCGCTTTTTTGACCTTTGACCTCCTACATTATGACCTTAGGGGTCATCAATATTTATCATAGAACATGAGTTTCAGTTCATATTTTAATGTACTTTTCCAGAGCTATCCTAGGATATAAAATGTGGAAAATGACCTTTTTTGACCTTTGACCTTATTTTTCGACCAGTTTAACCTTGCGCAGTGCACTGATTTACAATGCTAAAAGTCTTTGCGACCAGAGAATGCCACGTGAGATTATCTCCAAGCGTTCGAAAGTTGTCGGTGTGACAGACAGACGGACAGACAGAGCGATCTCATAAAGCAGCTTTCGCTACTTAATAATGGTAAATACTTTTCACTGACCTTATTGAAAAATCCCTATTTTCTATATGGATCTAAAATCAAATTGCGATGTAGGCAATTCACTGGCGAAAAGCAGTCTTATCTATGCCGCTAAAATATAGTAATTAACTAACTAATAAACTCTTTAAATTTTATTCATTATGAATTAAAATTCTTAGTCTAGTACTTTTAATAAGTTAATATACTTCTTTTTTGTAATGTAGAAGTGTATTTTTTAATTCATAAAGATTGTTTAAAAAAATAACAGTATTATTTCCTTAAACATTTTTGAATAATTAATTCTCTTGATGTATTTCAAAGTTGAATTATACCAAGATAATTCCCAACTGCCTGAAATTTCCTTACGACGTAGGATTTTGTTTTAAGAGTTTTAACAAAGGGCCGCAATTATATATCAATACAAGATCCAGCCAGTCTGTATCAGTTGGGTACGTTATTGATTCATCAAAACCTAATATGCTTGCTCTTTCGAGAAAGCCGTAGATTGCAAATGACCATTGCTTTATCAAATGTCTAGATAGATGAACTTTCCTTAGACAGTAACCGTTAACAAATTTAATTCTAAGTTATAAAAATACAGAGAGTAAGGAACCATGCATATATTGTATATATTATCTAGAGGAGACAGCCTCCCAGGAATTTGAGATTTTGCTCAAGCTGAAGGGTTTCTTACAAG
>JAQFYJ010000625.1:0-12199 GCA_034694685.1 Isotoma anglicana | reverse complement strand
ATTATATTGCTTATTAAGTCACATTAGTATTCGCCCAGTAAGGAAACTTTACGTAAAGTAAGCATAAGTAGTAGCTAGCACTGATCTTGAGTTTGGGATAGTGTCAGAGGGTCGTAAAATGTTATGAATGTAAGAAAGCTTTAATATGTCTAAGCACCACAACGGAGTCTTCTAATATACTTCATCACATAGACAGCATAGACTATAGATAGCTGTTAGGCTTGTATGGTAATTTTTTTCTTGTGAATTCTAGACTTCATAATCATAATATTCCATTGAATTGACAACCTTTCCTCCCATCCCATCAATTAGTTTTAGAATGAAATGATCCTTTTGCTCAGCAGTAAAGTTTTCTGCCCAAGGAATAAGGAGACAACATTTACATAGTCAGTACAAGTTTCTAAGAACTCTACTTCAAAGACTTTCATAAAGTATAGGATGATGAGCATGTTATTTTTCGGCAAGTGCCTTATACTTTTCATTAAGACAATTTATTTAACATTTAGTCTAAAAATTCAAATGGTTTATTTTAATTGTAATGTTAATGAGAGTAGGAATGGACATTTCAGCTAAATATATGTAGGCTGTAAAGACAGTCTTCTTAATGATCCATTAAATTGTATTATCAAAATAGGAAAAGAAATATGTAGGTATTTAATAAAATAGTTAGGTATCGTTTGTATGTAATATAGATATTATTTTGTTTTCTCTAGTGAATTCTTTGAAATCGTGAAAAAGCGTACTGTGTTACGAGAAAAAGCTTAAGGTTTTCAACATAGATGAAAATTCCAAGTATATGAACTTGATAGAAAAAATTTCACTTATGAAAATAAATTTACCACTTGAGTTTGATGTGGGCTCGAGCAGAATTTTTGATACAACATTGCGCAAATGGTATGATGTAAAGGTCCTTGTAATTAGTGCTCTAATGATATTTTTCTTCCTAAATGGTTCTACCTACTTGGTATAGTTGACAAGTGTTGAAATAAATGTGGCAAATACTTTTTTTTACACTTTTGTTAACAAGATGACAGGAAATAGGAATTGAAGCGTTATAATTTAATTATTTCACATTATTTCACAAAAAAGTTCCTATTTGATTTATTCCTTATTTTTTATTATAATTATATTTATTTGCCTTAAAAGATCCTTATTTATCTTATGCTATGTTTTTGAAAAAGTAGAAAAATATCGGGTAAAAGTTAAACGAGCGAAAAGAGTAGGAGTATTACAGAGTTAGAAGGCTAATTTGTTTTTGATTTCGGAAAAAATTCGCAAAACTTTTTTTCGCTAATGGATTTAATAGTAGCGGATACGTACATAACTTTGTTTTTACTTAAAATGAAAAAGAGTTTTACAAAGTCACAAAACTATTACGATAAACTCCTGTTTACCAACTATTTTATGGAGCTAAAAGTGTAGTCAACATTACACCCATGTAGCAAAAAAAGTAAAAGTCACATAATATCATAGTTACCTGATGAAACTCAGGAAGGAGACCGACGGTACCCTAGACGATTTTCAACTCCCAATAGGAAAATTGGCCTCAAGGCACCTTGACAAAGTTGGATTTTGGCCCCTCATCAATGTAATTATACTCAAGACATTTCTCGAAGCAGAAACTCTCCTTCAAATTATCTTTACCACGTTTCAGCCTAATTAGTTTCTGTCATGGTTTACGACTTATGCAAACCTTTACTTTCTCCCTTCCCTTTTCTATCGATTTGAAGACAGGAATTCTGCAATAGTTTGCAATAATTATAATCTATAACTGCACAGGAATAATTATCTGGACTTAAATCTATTTAACGTTCATCTTGCTATGAATTATTGTGCAAGTAATCGCATTACTGCATTCCTTCCTTCGTTCGAAATAGAAATCATCTCTAATATATCTTATTTGATTGTAGACTCAGAACGGCAAGGAAAAAATTGATTTGGCAGTGGACTACTACCAGTATGGAACATTTCAAGTACGAGTGGTTTGACTTTATTTTATTGCTGACTCTTAACAGAATTACGTCATCCATCAATAAGGAACGTAGACAAAAGTAAATTTGATTTTTTTCATGCTAAATTGTACAATATTAGTATTAGGTTATATTCTGACTGCAAAAGTGCTTAAGAGACCATTGACTTTTGGTGTCTAAGCAAGAAATAAATCAGGTAGTGGGATGACATTACTGTCAACAAGCATCTTGTAAAAATGGCCTGGTATTTAACTCTTACAATGAACTGGGTTGTTAAAGCTTGACATTTTCTTATAAATGTTGCGAACAGATTCCAAAAAAATTTGAGGTGACGACGGAAGCATTTCTCGAGACAAAGTGAATTTTTCAGAGTCCAAAGTTACACAGAAAGAAATGAAATTTTTCAATGCATTTGGTGCACACAAAGAAGTATTTGCAACGGCAAGTTCCTCTCTGTTATAAACTGTAAAATTTCCTTTTCCTTCTAATCTAATCTGTGTGGCTTATCTTGCCTCGAGACATTGCAGGATGAAAATCGTCCATGTAAAATTGGATTTACTATAAGATTAAAGATTACTAATACTGCTGGAGGGATTCGAAGAATGTAAATTTGGGTGTGTTATCTTTATCAAACTCAGCACGTTTTATTGGTACTCATATTAACTAACTAAGAAAGCAAGCATTCATCCGCATCCAAGAGACACGGCACTTTCACAGCATTAGCAATTGGCTTCTACCAACTTGAGTTATTTCTTAATAGCCCTTTTAAATGAGTTTAACTGCACAGATATTTCTAAGGCGGAGAGATGAACAGTATAATAAAATGCTCTTGATAATATGATCATCTCTTCGTGGGTTTTTTTGTGTCAAGAGTAAATACAAAGCCAAAGACAATTGTATGCTACAGTGTGTTATTATATTAGTTGTTAAAATAAAATAGTCTCAGTATTGGTTCATCCTGCAGCATGCTTATCCTTTTTGCACTGACGGTGGCATTTTATTTTACTTTGGTGTCCCACGGACCGAGTCCTTCAGAATTTTGGGAAATTTCCAAAAACTGTTTCCACCGTTTTTACTACTACATCCTTACATAAACTCATATAGAATACACTTATATTTGAGTACAAGTTGTAAGTCAGTAGTAACAAGGAAAACATAACTGTGTAAGAATAACGTACATGTATGTGTAAGATGAGGACATTTCTCTACTTTTACTCCACTCTGTATCCTGTTTTATAATAAGACTGAAACTAATCTACGCTATTTATCAATAACTACATGCTGACGCTGTTATACCTTAATATTAACACTAGTACTTTAGTTACTAAGATCATATTAGTGTGTGGTGTTTTGTAAACTATTACGTGGAGTTTTCTTCTTTTTTTTCTTGACGAGACATCGTGAGTTAAGATTGGATGAATTTAACTAAAATAACTTGTTTCCTCCGTCATTTGAAAAGTAAACAGAAACTATTTCTCTTTAGGAGTAGTTTGTATTAAAGTAAAAGTAGTAAGTAGAGAAATATACGACTTTGTATCAATCATGCTCCAACTAACATCATCTTACCCAAGCTAAAAGGGATTTGTGTAAACTTTTCGATGAAATGTAAACAACTGACAATCTCTTCAAACTCTTGGTAATAAAGATGACAATCAAAGTCTTTACTTCAATTTAAAAAGAACAATATAAGTGTCTACTGGCTTTCTTTACTTGTATCAATCTTTTGGTAATTTTGTTTATTATTAAGAGTATTAAGACGTTTCTATTAACTTTACTTCAGCGATGGTTTACTGTAGCTTGATTTCCAATAATGCCCAACTATTCATCTCAAAATGCCTTTGTGGATTTTTAGTAGCCTAGCTTTCAGCCTAAAACTAGTTGTTGAATTGAAACTGTTGGTTGATAAAAGTACATTTAATGGAGAATTTAACAGGATGCATGCTTTAATAGAGCAGGAATTGAGTCATAAAGAAGGACACAAAAAGCATAAGATTTCCTCCTAGCTATAAAGATATATTATGCGTTTTCTCTATCTTTGGACATGGAACATTGGGAAAGGATAGGTAAAACATTATACTAGAATATGATGCAGAATAGAATCTACTAGAATCTCTAGGAAGCCACCCTAAAGGCTTTAGTGTGTAACCTTTTTAGAGATGGATTATCAGTTAGTATTTCACTTCATGATGGGAAATATGTGGGAGAAGGTCTTTTATCTTCAGAGTCGGCAGAGTCAGCTGTCTCTCGATCTCTTAAATAAATTAAAGGTCCCAGGGTGATCTATTATAAGGAACTGAACTGAACTGCATGTAGAAAGAGAGGATGATGATAAGATATCACATGAAGATTGCTATAATATCCGGATAATATACTTTGAATATTATAAATGTACTTTCTTATTTCATATTATTTAATAGTATTCGATAGTCGAGAAAGAGACGAACCGGATCTTAGGAAAAAGATTTATGGTAAATGGTGCATCCGATGCATAATAGGAGCTTCATCATCATAATATCATAAAACGTGAAGCCCCCAAGCCTATTTTGATGTTATTACTGCTCACTTCTTCATCCTACACTGTACCATATAAATAATACGACTACTGGCTATCTTTAAAGCACATATAAATACTAGACAGATCTCACTTGTTAGCCATTCTGACTTTCTGACGTAGGATTCATATCCGGTAGCCTTTACTCTGTCAAGTGGCACGGCACAGTTTATCTTCCTGGAAGGAGGATGAATTTCTTTAGATTTTATATGCGAATGAAAACCAAGGGTCTGTTTCTACCAAAGGAAATGGGGATTGAGGAAGACTCACGAAATATTACATTATCTTAATATAAATATAGATATTTAATATAAAGGCTTATAAGAAAGATACAAGGATAGGAAGAAAATAGGTCATTGCAGGCAGTACAGATCACATGATAGGGCATGGGTACTGACACTGACGATACGATGGTCGTACGTAGGGGAGTGTGTATGTCAACGTGCTTGTCTTGTCGTCTCAGTCTCTTGGCTCTGAAGAAACTGTCGCAAAGTAAAAATTATTATTTCTTGTAGAATTTCACTATCCCAAGTTCGATTACATGATGCATACCCATAACGTTACTAAGCAAATCTTATACATCTACTCTTACTCCTTTTTGTTATGCAAGTTTGTCTTTATTCAAAGTTTATAAGCAAACATATTTGTTTTTTTTGGGACAAAAAAGAGAATACTTTCTCCAATGGAAAAAATAGGAATAGTTTTCATTTCCATAGCCCAGTTCGTGCTGATACATAAATTTTGATTTGGTTTTATTTGTACCCACGGTGCATTCCTTTTTTTATTTCTCTACGCATACATATCGATATAGGAATATTGTACTACTACTTCATGTCCTCTTGTCATCAGTGCCCCACCCTATCTATTCAGAGTGACAGACTGTGGCACCATAGATTCCATCACAACTGACTGATTCTATTGTATTATTCTGTGTTGGATATAATAGAGCGACTCCAGAAGGCCAGACTAGAGACAGGCAAGCAAGCTTGAGACATTTGCTTTCACTTATTATTATTTTCTCCACTACAGTGCACATAATGGGGCATTATAATAATTCATTGGATAATGTGATGTACCTCGGCCTCAAAATTACATTAAAGTTACAAAGTCTTTTCTCCTATAGCTTACAATGTTATATATGTTACTCTACATGAATATGAATGCTCTTCTAAATAAATAAGACTATACTGTTACTGTTATAAATAGATTCTTATTTTAAGTTATTTTACGGAGAATTAAACATCTCATATTTATCAAGCAAATCGAGTTGACTTTCTCCCAGTTACTAAAATATATATTATTCAAGATCAATGAATGAATGACTTTGAAAAACTTTCTCTGTAGCCTTTTTCCATGGGACTAACTTTGTATGAGGCAATAGAAATGTGTAGTTGATGTTATTAAAATGTAACTGATGTTCTTTTTGCTTCTTCTATGCTACTGACGCTGATATATTAGTGGACCTTGATCCATAACATAAAATAACAAAAAGTTAAGCAAACACAGTATTTCATCATTTGCCCCACAGCGCAGAAAAGGTTAAGAGGTCCAACACACCGAAGATAGTGTTTATGTAGTCAGGGTTAAAAACATTGAATCGAGCGTGTTGTAAATGATGTGTAATATTTGACGTTTGAATAGAGGTTTGAAATGTTTTTTTTAGAAAATCTTTTCATAATAAATCAGTTAAAGCATCAATAACCTCTATTTTTTAAAGTTTAATGCCTCCTACACTTAGTATCAAAGAAGATGCCCAGGAGTATATCCTCCTGATTATAAATCGGATATACCTCACAGCCAGTATAACAATAAAGCTTTTGAAAAGAATGTCTTTAGAATTCATGAAATGCCCTGGTGTTTCCCAGTGAGAAATCTTCAAACAACAACAAGATCGAGTTTAGGTTTTAAAGTGGGATTATGTGTACAATATTTTCCAACCTGACACTGCCAGATGCACCGTTGAACACAGGACTAATTCGACCTTATAAAAAATGCCAAAAGCCATTGCATGCCTAGGGTGGTATTTGGTGCTATTATATTATGCATGCATAGATCATCATCAACATCATCATAAAATTGCATGGGAATCCTTTCAAACTTTTAATCATGGTCATTATTAAATCATCATGGGCTCCAGCCCATCAGAATGATGTGCAGTGTTGAGTGTGGAACTGCAACATTTTATACACGTATGATGATGATATTTGGGTAGTTTGGTGCCTTGCATTTAAATTGTCTATCTCGATCCACTTCACCACCATTAGGATTACTACTATTGTGATTATCATATAACATTGAACATCTCATGTAATATAATAATGATGACGATGAATGAATGCAAAGGCTTCATTATGTTCAAACTCTCTTCTCAGTCAGATCATCGTAATGAGATCAGTAAAGGGAAGCCAAGAGCTGGAGAAAATGACTTTCACCTTTCATTTAAATCCTTTCATGTTCTTTTGCCCATCTTTGTACCTCATATGTCGCTTTTTATAATATCTCTTATATAAAACATCCTCAAACTACACTAGTACGGTATATTGTCTTTGACTACTACTCCAGACTCATATTTCTCTTAACTACTATACACAGTCAAAGAAAATTACGAGTCTTATATTTTCAAACAATCTTAGGGAATTGTGTATAAATCATGGAATTCGTTGTTAATTTTTGCACAAATCAAAAGAAGCAAACTTTTTTCTTTTGGTCAATGTTTTATAATGAACTTTTCATGATCAATTATTTCGGCCTGCCCGCCTGGAAATTCACTTTCATCCATTTCTACCAAAGCGTTGTAGGAATAAGTACAGTGGCTGGTGCATTAATGTTATAAAAAGTCTAGTCTACATTTTATGAATAGTATTTAGCCTGATAATGATTTGAGTACCTAAAATTAATGGATCATTATCTCAACTAGAAAAAAGTACGGTAGATGAAATTTGAGTATCCCGTAATATGAAAAACGTCCACGTTAAAAAGTCAAATTGGATTCATTTACTTAATGAGTTTAGATAGATCAAAAGGGAAATGCTGATGGCTTACCTGTTTGTTACCTACACGGCTGTGAAAATCTTCGTCAACTTGAAGATTAGGTGGACGGCTTCCCTTTCGATTTCTTGATGCAATAGCAGATTCATGTGGTAGCTGACGAATTGGCTGGGATTGGGCGAATGGATGATTGGAATGTGAAACTGGATGATGTGATGAGGAATGACCTCCGAAGAAATGTGACCCAGTCTGTACACCACCTGTATGACCTCCAGAAATCTCAGGGTCACGTTTCCCCGCAAATATCAAATGAGTCCTGTATCCCCGGTGGTCACCGTCACTGTCCTTTTCTGTAACACCACCACCAGTATTATTCTCCCCCTTATTTTTCCATTTATTGAACATCATACTCATCTTGGTAGCTTTGTTTACTTTACTTTACTTCCCACAGAAATTATACTTTGCAAGCAACGCTAACGCGCTACAAAGTAATAAAACACTTATTAGCTAAAGCGCAACTCTAGCTTTGGTTGACGATTGCAAGTTTTGCAACTTATTGTTGATAGGCTTCAAGGTGAGAGATTCGCGTTTACAAAATAAAGAATTATCCTTCTTCGGTAGATTTAATTTCATGACTATTTTCAAAATAAATTCGCAAGGCTTGAAATCGGAAGAATCACGCTATCATCATAGTAATAGACTTTGTAGACAGATTGTATCAAGAAGAAAAGAGTTGAGCAAAATTGTAAACTGCTACTTTGTGACGGTTGGTTTCATTCAATCCATACGGTATTTTATTCCCCCTGAATAAAGACTAACTGAAGGCACTGATTTCACAGATAAAAAAATATGTATATATAAGCACTAATAGGCCCTAGTATGAGTATACCAGGCTTTTGAAAATTTCATGGTAAATCGATTTTTTATTATTATATCTTTATCACGAGCAATTTTTTGATTTCTCCATTTATTACAACAGCCTGAGCATTAATTGAGCAGTAGTATACAAAAGTTGAGTCAGCAGTAAGCGAGTGAAAGGCTTATTTTGTACACAAACGTAATGTATAATCGTATTATATCAGCTTCACGAAGAAATTACCTACTACTGTACTTTATTAAGTAGGTAATAGAAATTTTACAATTACTATTTTCAAATATCCAGTGAGTTAAAAACTAGAATAATAAGGCTTCGATTGAGCTAGATCTTTTATATAATTGTTGTGTCTGAAACTACTGAGACTGAGATGAGATGAGTTCTAAAAAGAAATATAGACCACGCCAAACAGAGACAGATCGTACGTACGTTTAAATGACACAAAGGATCTGAACATACTAACTAACTGCTGAATGAAACCTAACGCTAAGACGACCAAGACGCTAAGTTCGGTAAAAAAGAAATGTCCCATATAGAAAGTAGCAAGAGTCTAGGACTGAGTAAGTACTAAAAGCGAATCTAATATCTGCATCATCGCATCGTGCTATCAGTCGTTTTTTTCATATTATATTATTATACCGTCTTCGTACACAGTACACACACAAAAGTTAGAAACATTGGCCAACAAGAAATGAAATGAAAGAGGAAAAAAGAAGGAACTGTTCCAAGATTTCTCTTCGGTTTTGAGAACAGAAATAGCCTGGGACATTCACAACTATATTGTAGTAGTAAAGTAATAATAGAGTTGATAAGTATACCGAGTAGGGTATAAAGACGTGAAATAAAAAAGGATTACGTTGATATGATGTGTATTTTAGATTTTTAGAGTACTTGCTCCATGGGTAGAAGAAACTCCCTCAAGAACTTACTACATGGATACAACGTGAAATAAAACCATTTATTTATCTAATATATTAAGACGAGAATATTATTGTCAAGGATTAAGAAAAACGTTAAATCATTTTTCTAATCCAATCCACCCTTTCCAATTATTCACTATTGCGGCGGCGGAAATGTATGCTCACTCCTTACAATGGAAAATGAAAGAGGAGGATCGTTTGAACGCTTTGTTTTTCATCTTTAGACCCAATGACCTACTTATGTCAAAATTGTGAAGAATTGCATTTATTCTTTTTTCAATTTTTATTTAATATTCAGACCAAGAGAGCTACTAGGTAGTACTACTACTACTGTACTAATTATATGGGTGTGGATGAGATAAAAAAGTTTTCTTCAATAATTTCGTTGAACTCACCACACACGTACAAAATTACGGCTGACTGTGCTTGAGACGTTGGTTCGTGTGAAGTTAGTAGTTGCATTTTGAACCACGAGTATAAAGGGACTATTCAAAGATTTAAGGACACATAAGATGAACATTGTGTATATTGACAATTTGAAATATTACATCCTTGGTGGCGGTGAGTTGGCCGCAAATATTACAATGACAAACCTTGTGTGATTGTGGCCAACTACTGACTGACTGCCAATTGGATTTTCAAACTTTCTTCAAGATAAATGTCTCCTGCTGGGCACACTACTCAAACACTGAGCATTTTTTACACTGTACAGACAGCAACCCAGTAAGTACCTGTTAGTACAATTTGCTTATGCATGAGTTTATCCCTTTAGGACAGTCAATTGTATTATACTAAAACAAATCAATAATATGTTAGGTAAACTTTCTCTGTACCTAATACTGTGCAAAGGAAAGTGTGTATTATATTCCTTCCTTTAGTAGATTATTCTTGTCAACATTTGTCCATCAAAGTTGCAAAACTACTAAGAAAGAAACCTAATAAGGTATTTAGATAATAAATGCTTGATATATGAGGCAGTGGTAGTATTTCAAATGCTGAGTGTGTATGTATGTGTATGTGTGTACAGTCGGGAAAAGTATGGGACATTATGCTCAAGTGAAAATAGCACATTGATATCATTACCTGGGAAATAAGGTAAGGGACACACAATATGAATGAAATTCCATACATCATAATTCCATAATTCCAACCATGGCTTAGTTTACTTATTGACTGTAATTGAGTCTCGATGACTTCATTAAAAATGTACCACATCCTTTCCACCCAATTTTTATTTTATAAGGGGATAAAGGTAAGGTGCTGATACTAAGTGATAGCGTTTGTTATGTTATGGCACTATTTTTATACTTTTGTTTTCCATAAGAGTTAAAATTTAGCTTTTTTTGTTTCGTTTATTGCATCGTAATGGGAATGTGCCAACTTTTGCGTAAAGAAAGTGCGTACCAGTGTGAATCTTTGAAGGACGTTGTGGGTTTTCCATAATGCAAAAAAGTTAGCAAACTTTTCCTTTTATTTAATAATTATTCCATTGAAAAAGACCCAAATCTCATTCCTCTCAGTTCTTTTGGCATCTCACCATCATGGCTGATTGGAGCTTACAAATAAGAAATGAAGTTCAAAGCAAAAAGTTTCCCTTGCAAACGGAAGTTCTTTCTCTCATCACTCTTTCTGGTAAATGGTAATTCCAGGGATATAGACTTATCTTCTATTCATTGAAGATCCTGCTGCTGCTGAGCTGTAACGTGGAGCATTAATACTGTACAAACTGTACAGCTTGGATAAGAATAGAAATTAAAGCCCGCAAGAGAAAGAAAGGAGCTTTCTAATTCACAAGAGGACTGAAATTTTAATATTTGATCTGTGACTTGAATTTCTTTCTTATGAATATTCATATATCCTTAAATTCCTTATAATGTTTGTTTAATAAAGAACTAAAGGCAGGGAGTAAAGTAGGGAAACGTCTTTACGTGATCATCATCATTTGATAAAGTTTTGTGTCACAGTGCCCCCGTCCTCCCTAATGGGATTTGTACCACACTGAACTACCTAGTCGGAAGTTGGGTAAAAAATTTCCCTTACTTTTATATGTGATTTCCATTTGTCCTTCTGTTTTAGCCTAGTGAACCAACAACAGGATTGTCGTCAGCAGAAGCAAAAAGGAAATCCGTTACCCGTATCAAAAAAGTTTGTCTAATTTGAGAGATCAGTAAAGAAGGAAGCCGCGACAAAGTGGAAAATGAGGTTAACCCAAAGAGTTCTGTCTGCTTCAAATACATTCTTTCTTCCGTTTTTTCATTACTAAGCGTCCATAAATCATATGCTGGAACTCGATCATCCATATCGATTGGTTTCCTTCGAACAGATTTACCTTCTCAGCTATGAGTGAAAGTATTGAAAATTAGGTATATCTTTTCTGCAGGTACAACAACCGTACAACCAATGCAGTCTAAAAGTACCCCCACAAATCCTGGTTGGTATACCTATAGTCTATGAAAAACATTTCTCAGGAGTCAGCAAATTTATTTCTGCAATTCTCTTCTCTAACTAATTAGCTTGCTTTAAATCTTGTAAATCTCATATAAATGAAGATTGAAAGAAATGAACCAGCATCCAATTTCTTTACGAGAGATTTATAAACCTCACCAATCGTCTACAAACAACCGAATGTTTTACTACTTCTGTTACTTATTTTGAAAACCTGCATCCATCTTAATTTGTTTGCTTCATATCATATTATATCGCTTTAAACTTGAAGCTTTCTGTTGGGATGAGAAAATACTATTTCGCAGCCTTGAGGCTGCGACGGGTAGTGCATTTGCCTTTAGCAGAAAAAGGAGAAAAATCTTTCTGGCTGAAGAGATGAGAAAATGAAGTGCCTAGTACTTAATAATAAGTAAAGTAGTTACCAATGTAGGCGTCTACCAAATCAAGTGTG